>JAQFXM010000924.1:0-38853 GCA_034693345.1 Entomobrya multifasciata | reverse complement strand
GAGCTCTCAAGTGGGTACGGGTTTTAACGGGTTTTAACGGATACACCCAGCCACATAGAAACCCGCTGCCATATCTGTGTAGGTGGCAGTTTTGTTAAAAGATCTGCTATAACGATATGCTATTTTTAAAGATCACAGTTTTGATTGTCTGATCTTACTGTTCATTTGAAATTTCTTGGTATTTGAAAATGTTTGTAAAATATGCGAGAGAAATGTTTTCAGTCTCAATATCTCTGCTATAGTTTTACGAAATTCGGGTAAAGGTACATAGATTGGTTAGAATTGAATATAAACGCAAATACTAATGATATAATCATAATCAATTTTCAATTTTAATGCTACAAATCATTTACTACAAGACAATACATAAAACAAATTACTTCATCACTAATACAAATGTTATAAAAACTTCATAAACTAGCATAGTACGTAGGTACACGTAATAGTACCAAACTTGCATGCTTTACTTTGGATGCGAAGTAACGTTCTCTAAATCAATCTTTGTTCACTTGTCAGGTTTTACTTTGTTCACATTATCAACCAAAAGCGAGAGCAAAGCACGAAAGCAGAGCGCATCACTTTAGCTGGATATTTTCGTATGAAATGAACATGAGTTTCTTAGAAATATTACCTTACTACAAAACAAAATACACACACTCTAATGAACCCTCACATTAATAGATTCAATTACAGTTTAGACTTTTTATCATAAATGAATCCTAGACTAATTAAATCTTAAATAAATGAACTAGCCACTATCTCAGAGTATAACTTAAGCTTATATAACAACTCAAAAACTACAGTAAAACTTATAATCAATTTACAAGCTATGATAACCACCGTTTCAATCGCTCAGTACAATCAGTTTTTTGGCTTTAAATATGCCAAGCAAGAATATCAATACATTTTGTGCTGTTATGTTATCAAGCAATATTTGGCGCAATGGGGCTGGGTTCCCCACGTATGAAATGAAGTACCGCTTTTGCGGCATTTGATTTAGCATCTATTTCTGTAAAAGCCACACCATGCACATATTTTTGGTTTGTCAATGGTACTAAAGAGCCGACGTTAAGTTGAAACGTTAATTCCAACACCATAAGAATAGGTAACCCCGACTCAGCAAACGGTTTTGTTGATGTTTCTGAAAAACGTATCCGGAGTCCGGTTTCACGAGCTAGTTGTTCCAACACAGCTAACGGTCCTTCCGTGAGTTCAACCACACGATCAACATTCTAAGAAAAGAATATAGACGAAATTGTTCTTTAATTTTGCAATGGATAGCTAAATGTTTAAATAGAATATGTAATGCAATCTATACCAAAATTCTATCCAACGTTTCGCTCTTCTTTACATGAGCAAAAACATGATGAAAGTGTTTCATCAGCTCCGGGCATTTCAGATCATCATTTTGACATCGTTCTATTTGACGCTTCATTTTAGCTTCGACTTCGACATTTGGGCAAGTTGCAGCCTCATTCTAGAATAAACACGTTCAATGGGTGACCAATTAATAAATAATGTGAATCAAGAGAATTCCAAAAAATTGTCAGGGTTCAACAAAAAACTTACATTCAAATTAGAAGCTACCTTTGCAGATTTTTTCTTAGCCTTTTTGGAAATCCCATCAGTTCCACCCGTAGTACCTCCAGATTCTTGATTAGTATCATCATCAAATGTTCCATAAATGCTAATTAATTCTCTGAGAACTCTAAATGCAGCGATTTTCTTGGCACACTTTTTGCTGAATCTTCGGCCTGTAAATGTAATCTCTTCACCATCCATCGTTATCGCTGCACAAGTCACAGAGAAGATCTTACGATGATTTGGACCTTCGATGGGACCATTCTATAAAAATCAAGATATACGTTTAACGTCAATGTTGACGGTTTCTTTAGATATTGGACAATACTACTAATAATAAGAATACTTACCACAAACTTAAGATCCAGTAATTTCTTCTTTTCGAAGATGCCTATAAGTTTGCCAATAGGATTAAAAATTTCTTCCAATTCAAAGTCATCCGTCTCTGAAACATCGCCAGCATCCTCGTCAGTTTCATTAGTTGACGCCAACGGAGGAGGAGGCTGAGGATGTGACGCCAACGGAGGAGGAGCCTGAGAATCTAACGCCAACGGAGGACGAGCCTGAGAATCTAACGCCAACGGAGGAGGAGGCTGAGAATCAAACGCCAACGGAGGAGGAGCCTGAGAATCCAACGCCAACGAAGGAGGAGCCTGAGAATCTAACGCCAACGGTGGAAGAGGCTGAGAATCCAACGCCAACGGTGGAGGAGGTCGACAGTGCAACGCCATCAATGACGATGGCTTCATTTTTAATTTATCTGTTAGAAGTAACAACGCAGCTTCTTCCTCAGCCTCCTTTTCGCTGTTTCCCAAACCTTCAACTATAAAATGGAATAAACATGACAATATAATTAATTCTCTAAAATAAGATATATTTCACCTGTCACCTTACCAAGTACTCATTTCTAAGCAAAATTATTTATTATAAACTATAACCGATATTCAATGTTTTTTATTACCTTCATAACTCATCACGCATTTTGACATGAAAATCGGCGGATAACATCCAGGGTTTGCTTGATACGTCTCGAATTTAACTTGAGCTAACTGCTTACTGGCAATTTCATTTAACCACTGTTTGGCAGATTTTCCTTCCAGACAAGTGGCCATTGATTGTGCTGACTCCATTTTTCGCAATAAAACCTTCCTCTTCCCGTCGATCAAACTGTATAAATACTAACTGAGGAACGACCACTTTGAATCCGCTTCTTCTTTCAAATATGGTGATCAAAGTTACAAAAGTTGTAAAAAATTGACATAAATTGTTTCCAGGTCAACAATTAATTCCAAGTATTTAGTGTCACAACATAAATAACTGTTTTACATTACTCATGAATGTTTACAACAAGTCAAGCATTTTTTCTCCGAACGTGGAACAGCTGCATAGACTGCGTCGAGAGGTCTTTCACCAACAACGCAACGTGCGAAACTTGGGCTCCGTCATTCCAGCACACCCCTACCGTCATTCCGACACACCAACATATCCGTCATTTCAGCACATTATACCGTCATTCTGGCACCCCAGTTTCTAAAAACTCTGGCACCCCACCACAAACATAGTACATGTAACTTGAAATTTGTTTCTACAGATCTGTCGATACTAATTAACCTAACAACTATGTACAACTCAACATTTCTGCTGTAATCAACCAAACCTAACCCATAATAAATTAATGTAAACCAATATTTTTACCAAAAACAACCGAGCCCACCCTTGCTTAAATTAACCCAACATTTGTGCCGAAACCAACCGAACCCAACCTTACTTGGTATAACCCAACACTTCTGCCAAAACTACAACCTAACCTAACCCAGCGTTTGTGACGAAACCAACCTAACCTTGCTTAATATAACCCAACACTTCGGACTAAACACCCAAACTCGGGTAACAAAACTGAACCTAATCTGACCGAACCTAACCTAACTTATCTTAAATTGATACAACCCGAAACTTTCACCGGTGCCACTAATTGTGTATGTCACCTTTTCTTCGGTGATTAGTCGAATCTAACCTAGCAGAATAACTTATCACCTTCCACGATTTATTTGAATCAACACACGAGTACGTTTAATTTGCATTTAACATTTCCTGTATGCGTTTCAAAATACTGGTGTGTCGGAAAACGGTGTGCTGGATTGACGGTAGGGTGTGCCAGAATGACGGTGTGCTGGTGTGCTAGAATGACGTTGTACGTACTGGTGTGCCAGGATGACGTTTTGACGGTGTGGGGTGTGCTGTACAGTGGTGCGCCAGAATGACGGTTTGTGCTGGAATGATTCCACCCGAAACTTGTCACTTGTAGTTTTTCTACTTGTTCGTCTGCCCTGACTGACTGTCACTTTTCTCCGAATCAGACTCATCTGTCATACTTTTATTGTGTACGTGTCGTCGCCGTAAGTAAAAAAATAATTGTAATTACCCTCTTTAGTTGTAGAAATGTAGTGTTTTGTTGTTCAATTGTAAATATTAAATATTTCTTTTTAAATATTAACTAGAAATAAATAGCATTTATCAAGTTTTTCGACAACTTGGATCAATCAGTTTATAATTAAACCAATTCTAAAGAATCTCTATTTCTTTCTGTAGTTTGTGAAGAGCGGTTAAACTAAATGGGTAACTATTTTCTCTAGCCACATTTACATCAATTATGTTCTAGAGAATTAGTTTGAAGTTAGCAAGTCATGTCAAGACATAAAAAAACGAAGATGAATCATGAAACTATGAAACCATTTAGGATGCATTTTTTAAGTTTTTGACCCCTGGTGTCCCCATTGGGCGGATTTGACCCGTGATCCCTTGACAAAAGTTGATGTACTTAGAACCCTCTATCGAAATATACAGTAAAAATTTTGTCCATAAGACAACATGTGACCTTTGAACCCCTCCTGCTTCCAGAGGGTTTGACCCCGGAGGCTGAAAATCTCTAGCAATTGAGCCCTTACCTGAGAAGTCTGTGTGCTAAGTTTGAAGAGAATCGATTGAAAGTTCGAGCGTGCACAGACGGACGGACAGACATACAAACAAACTAAAATTATAACTACTATGAATTGATTGATCTCCGCAATAATGTTTTTATTTTTGTTTTTAATTGCAGACCTTAACACATCCTCTTTTGCTGAGTCATCCCGTGTTTATGTGATATAACCCAGGAAACTGTAAGAAACAAAACTTCTACATAGTTAATACTTCTAAAAAATTCGTCAAGTGAAAATATAAAAGTGTTATTTTGATGTTTTTTGCGTTTCCATTGCATGCATGCAAGTAATGTCAAACTTGTTTTTTTTTAACTTTTAATTTAAGATTAACTATGGACCGCCGATTAGGTCAAGGTCAACGCCGTCGTCGGAGACTTGAGATGCTAAGAAAAGGAGCAAGGGAGATTAAAGATTCCGATCCTGCTTTCCTCCTTTCATCGTGTGCCTACGAAATATCTATAGACGATATCCTATTCGATGAAGATAAAGTTGAGCCTACGGAAAGCTCTGAAAGTCCAGATCAAGACTTACCGTCGCGAGTGTCGCCACCACCGCAGAGAACTATCTCCACGCTTAGTTTGGCTGTTGGCCTTGTAGCCTGTTTGGTGGTAATGATTGTCTTTTATGCATATTTTATCATGTAAAATGTGAATTATCTAAACAATATAAGTTTATTATTCATTATACCAAGTAAATACAATCATAACAGCAGTGATTATTCTTTTAATGAAAAAATATTTGTACAGTATTCATCATTACATCAATTACATATGTATGAATAAGGAAATAGTTGCGGCGTCATGTCTATTTTTTTTAACCAGTCCGTATAAACCTAGAAGTTGTAGGATAAAATGTAATTCGAGAGTAAGTTGTTTTTGAAGTTTGAGCTGGGCTTCTAATTATATTGCAATTTTTGATGGGTTCATGTAGTCAGATTTCCGATTTCGATACAACGATTAATATTTGAGCCACTGCGGAGCCAGCATAGTTACCACGATGATATACATCCATCCTTAGTTCCAACTCCACATCTTGTGGTCCTGGAATTGATTTTGCGAGAGCAATCACAGCAGATGATTGAGAAGGTCGGCGGAGAAGGAAGTAGGCACGGGTTGCGGGAGATACACCACTAGGTGCTCGAGCACTTTTCATTTGTAAATCAAAATGTTTCACAGAGCCAGGCCAATTAGGACCTCGCATAGTGAATAGATCAATATATCCCTGGGGCGTAGCAATGGAAATGTCCGATTCAAAACTTATGAAACTTTTGGAAATGGTTAGGGGATCACGGTTGCTTGTCCCGTTGTAGTTGTGACTGTCAGTAGGATTTGTCATTTTGCACCTACTGCTAGTTAAATTAAAATGATGAATATTAATAACTGGGGATTATTTAATAATAAGGGATTTTTGATTTTTTTTTTCAATATTACTGAATGTGAGATCCATCAACAGAATAGCCAGGTGGACAGACAATTCGATTACATCTGAAGCCTCCTCTGGTGTTCAAACAGAACTCATCTTGACGACAGATATTGCCTGTTTGACATTCATCGATATCTGCAAAAAATAAGTTAAAAGAAACTTTAGTCATTGCCTAAATTACATTATTTTGCTCCTTTATTCTTCAGTTCTAAAATACATAATACCTCTGCAAATCCTTCCATCACTTCCCATTGTAAACCCATCAGGACATTCACACCGAAACGACCCATGAGTATTCACACAACGGCCTATGCACAATGCACCTTCTTTATTTTGCTCACATTCATTGATATCCTGGCAAGAACTGGTATTTATCACCGAACACATTTATTAAATTTTATTCATGTCATTTAAAAATTTAATTCAATTCGCATCATTTTACCGTTTGTCGTCGCCAAGCACATAACCGACTCCACAAGTGCACTCATAAGATCCCCATAGATTAATACACTGCTGCTCACATAGACCCGAAATCGTTTGGCATTCATTTACATCTAAAACAAATCAATGATACATCATTTCATTTTAGTTTATTCTAAAAGCTGCGTGTATACGGCGTACTGCTTCATACTCTAAACGTTTTCCAATTTACCTGAGCAAGTTCTATTGTCAGACTCCAGTTCAAAGCCTTCCTTGCAAATGCATCTAAACGAGCCAATAGTATTATAGCAGTCAGCATTATTCCCACAGGCATGCGTTCCATATTTCGTACACTCGTCCACATCGTCACAGTAACCTTGTGCAGTCATAGTATGACCCGGGGGACATTGGCAAATATAGCCTCCACCTCTATTTAAACACTGTTGATTAGACTTGCAAGTGTGTGTTCCTCTAGAGCATTCGTCAATATCCACACAACGAGTTCCAACATCATCCGGTTCAAATCCTGCAGGGCATATTGTATTGGAAATACACTGGTAGCCACCCTGAGAATTCACACAGCGTTGATTTGAGGAACAAAGTCTACTTCCAGTGATTATAGATTGGGAACATTCGTCAATGTCTAATGAAAGTCAAATTCACTTAGTTATGTACTTTTATAATTAAAAATGTGAGTTTACTATTAAAGTAGTTAAATCAAGTTACCAATGCATTCTCCTCGAGGATTAAACATATATCCGGAGCCGCATGTAGTTCTGCATTCCCCCGTGGGGGCGAGGGACAAACCTTGAGGACATTGTCTTACAACGCGTTCACATCTGAAGGAACCCAGAGTATTTCTACACTGGTACTCTGGTCCCAATCTGTGACAGTCGTGAGTACCAAAGAGACACTCATCGTCATCATCACACTGACCAGTTTGGGAGTTTAAGGTGTAGCCAGTTCCACAGCCGGTAATGCGTATGCACGAGTAGCTACCCGGAGAGTTGTCGCAACGCTGACTGGACAGACAAGAGTGCTGACCTGTTTGGCATTCGTTGATATCTTGACAAGACTGGGTGACAGGATCTCTGTAATATCCGGACTTGCAACGACAGTAATAGCTACCAATCGTGTTGGTACATATTTGAGTGCTGTCACAAGGATAACTTTCTCTACATTCATCAATATCTTCACAAGCTGGTTGGTTGTCATTTCCGACAGGTCGTGCTAAGCGATATGATGCACGGAAACCTATTTTTAATTGATATACATTAGTATTAATTATTAATTATCAAGCATGATTGATTCAGTTTTTAAAGCTGTCAGAACATAAAAGATCATGAAAACATAAATTAACCTCCGGGGCAGTCCGTTGTTGTAGATGGGGGAGGAATTGGTGTGGTGTGAGGTGCTCTGGAATGTCTCATTTCATTATTTTCACTAGTTTCCCGATAAACTGGAGGAGAGTAGTCAATGTCGTTGTTATTGATTTGACCAGTTCTTCGACTGAAACTCGAGTCCGGAATGGTATTATCCTGGATGTCATCGCCTTCATCAGAATCGCTTGCAGTAGCGTCGCCAAAGTATGGTGTAGTGGAGCCTGTTAAGCCTCCAGAGGAGCTACTGCTCGAATCCGCATCTGCATTTATTTCACAGCGGTAACCACCAACTTCATTAATACATGTTTCTGTGGCGGCGCAAGTGTGAAGGCCCGTAGAACATTCGTCGCGGTCTACCAAAAGTCATAAGCATATTTTATTGTTAATCAATAATAAGCACGTCCCACTTCGTTATTTCCACGGAAAATTAATTACCTTGACAAAGAAATGTGTAGTTTTTATTAGGTTCATAACCAGGAGGACAATCGTTATCCTGGTTTTTATCCAATTGATGGCACTGGTAGCTTCCGGCAACGTTCACGCATGACTCTACTTCAACTCTGCAATCATGAGTTCCCTCAAAACATTCGTTTATATCTACAAATATACCATTCCAATGAGAAATTACTTGAACATGACTTTTCTACTGTATCATAAACAAACAACGTTACTATTGTATACACCGGCAAACTAACCTTGACAGTTTCTCAACCGTATATCGTAGCGGTAGCCTTCCCTACATTTTATATCACACTCGTATGCTCCAGCCGTGTTTCGACAACTTTCTACAGATCGATCACAGCTATCCAACTTTTCAGAGCATTCATCGACATCTAATAATTGTGACAAAATTAAGTTAATTCACTTATATAGATCAATACGTTTTGATATATCAACACATAATTGATTCATATTTACGGACCTTCACAGTTTAGGGTGATATTATTGAACTTGTAGCCAGCCGGACAATTGTAGCGAGTGAAGTCCTTTTTACTTTGACAGTCGAAACCTCCTGGGGTGTTAATACAATACTGAATCTCCCGTACACAAATGTCAAATCCTTCAGCACATTCATCAATATCTGTTCCAACCACGATAAATCTTCATCAAGTTTCTTTCTTAAATATTTTCATGCAAATCAATTTATTTATTCACACCAACACATTGTCCTGTTTGAGTGTTTTGCCGATAGCCTGGTGGACAGTGAAAGTCCCTTTCTCCCTCCCTTACCACAGGATCGCAAACGTGTGAGCCTGGTGTATTCCGACATATTTTGTATGGGTAACAACGATTTTGTCCGGTTGAACATTCGTCAATGTCTTCAAATCGAAACCATACGAAGCATTTTAACTTTTAATTTAACATCTTAAATTTTAACTCATTAAAATGTGTACACATTTACCATCACAAACTTGTGTTTCGTTATTGAGAGTAAATCCAGGGGGGCACTGCACAGCCAGAACGGTATTCTGGAAAGACGGGAGAGATGAAGATGTGGTATATGTTCTGGGTGTGGCTGTTTGAGTAACTCTCGGTAAAGGTATCGAGTTATCACTGCGCATAATAATTTCATTTTAGATACTTAATATATGCTTCATTATATTACTGTTTGCGATGTCATTTTCAGAATACCTGCCAGAATTTGTTGTGGATGAGTAAAACTTATCTTGATGACATGACTTGCCATCTGGGAGTAATCTGTATGAAGGTTGACATGTACACTTGTAAGAATTTCCCTCAGTTATACAATTATGCGCACACAACTGTCCTGGAAATAGAGCACAAATATCTCGAGTTTCATTAATGATAGGTTGTGCAGGACGCTGAGAAGCAAGATAATTATTTTGTGGATGTCCCAAATCTGATGACCCAGCTTGTACTGGTTGGCGTGTCGCTGACAAAAGCAAAGGTGGTCCGGTATTTGGGTATCCTGCTTTTCCTCCAGCTTCTAAGCAGCATTTGGTAAGGGATGTATCCCATGGAGGACCAAGGGCAAGTTTTAGTGATTGAAATTCGCAGTACAGTCCCATGGCTCCAGCTACCAAACCTAGTTTACAGCCCTCACAACAATCCTTATGAAAATTTTCTCCAGACAGGCATTCTTTGCCTGACTTTGCTGTCTCGTGACCTTGAAAACATTGTTTTTCTCTGAAAAATTGTAAATAGTCAAAACATTTATTTATCTATTCATCAAATATATTTTAAATCTTAAAATGCTTATTTTATTTACGATGACTTTGTTACCTGTAGCTTTTACGACAGCAGGCATCTATCGTTGACAAGCAAGGCGCTTGGTGTTCCGGTGGAACTCCACTTACAGGGCCGGGGTGATCTGTGCATGTTTTGTTGTCCCAACTCAATACAACTCCCAAATTGCAGCATCGTGCCAGCGTTGACTCCAAACCTTCTGTCAAAGTATAAAACAAGGAATTTTACTTTTGTATTTCCACTGTAGTATTTTAATGAATGATGTTACATTTATCTGCATTCTGTAATGAATGACCTTCAGCTGATGACACTCCCACATTACTTAACCAACACAGCACACCAACAAGAATATTAGAATTAAACCCCTTAAGTCTCATGATGATAGCGATGATCACAACTATTACACTAGACCATTTAAAAATTAAACTACAATTTCAAAAAATAAAGGTAATCAAAATAATATGCGATTATCTATTCACTAACTAATCAAGTCATAATATGTTAAATTCATTTTTCACTACTAAAAGATCACGCACACGCAGCCACCGGCATTAATATTGTGTAACTTTAATTGAAATTGTACATTCCATATTAGTTTAATCAGTCAGTAAACGGAATATATCAAAGTTTCCAGGGCGTAAAATCACATTTACAAAAAATGGAACTCCTGTGATCTTTTAAAACATTTATACCACACATGCCACAGATTGAAGATGTTCAACGATCCCGAGTCCCGACATTTGACCCCTGCAAGTCAGGGTCAACCAAATTAGCTAAAAACTAGGAGCAAACTAGACTGCATTCTAGATTGGGGTGACTTGATAACCCGTTAACCAACAGACAGACAATTTCATCCAACATGCTATTCAGTCCAAACTATACCTGTGTGAAATTGCATGAATTTGCTAAATATACAAATACGATAATTATAACTGGTTGTGTAAATCATGATGCTGGTAATAAAGCATAACTTTAACTTTAATCAAAAGTTAAGCAACGCCAACTTCATCTTAGCAAAGCAAAGCAACTCTTCGTAAATCTGGTAGCCCAAACATCCAGTTTATACATACTTTTCAGATGACTGACATGACATTCTGACATCTTTATCTATACAAACCATTCAACACTAACTAATTTTCTTCAGAACAGATTGATTATATTTGAATGTCACCTACACCATCATCATCATCATGTAAGCTTCAAGACAGTCTTCACAGTTGAAACTGAAGAAGTAACATTTTATTATTATCCCTCTCATTCGCATCGTAGTAATAAAACAAGTAGGCGCCCATGTGAGGATGTAGTTGATTAAAGATAACTATGTACCAAAATATTACATAGTGCGTAATCAGTCAAGTACTAATTATAAATCATATCATATTTTAAAGGAGAATTGCTTAGAAAAAGTAATCACACGAGTCATTTCATAAAAAGAAATTTTCCCAGCTTTATTGTGACCAACTTGTGTTCTTGACTTCAATACCTAAAAAATAATATGACTTGTCGTATGTAATCGTAATTAATTTTTGAACTTGTTTATTATGACGGACATGCTAAAGGTTGTACGTCCGTTTCTCTGTTGCAAATTATGTTACAGATTCTCGACACATAAAAGCATGTTTTTTTAGGTTTGGGAGTAATTTCCATGATTTGATTTGTATATCGAACGAGTTAAATGATGCGATGAATTATTGAGAAATTTGCAAAGAACACCTTTTCTATTAACGGGACTTCTAGTTAGTAAAAAAATATGCACAATTTTATGAGATTTTAAGGTCAAATGCCAAAAAACAAAGAAGTATTTATGTTTTAATTTTTCAAATGAATAAACACATTTGTAGCTCTTTACATTCAATATTTTTTATTTTATTTTTTTCCTTTATAGTTTTTCATATGACGATTTGTTGCACATGTCAAATGTACAGTAGTAGTACAACTGCGTTATTTACGTTTTTTGTAACTATTAATCATCTATATAACAAGTCGATAGTCGTGCCTTATCTTACAAAATCACAATAAACTATCTGACCTTATCGTAATTACAATAATAATTAGTGATGGTTAGCAGGCGTCCATATAATAATTAATTAATATTAATAATACAATAATAACTAGTGTTGGTAAATAGACTTAATTATCTCAAAATACACGCACATCATATCATCTCCACTTTACAAAAGCTACAATTATATATTATACAGTTTTAATGGAGATGAGATAGCTATGGTCTCTGGAGACGAAAAAGAAGGCCAATTTTTGCTGGTTTTTAATTGTTTAAAAATGTATATCGTGTCCATAAATCATTTAACAATTTTTATGCAATTAATAAAAAAATCGATTTTACAATCAGCACAAAGAAAGCCTTCTCTTTGGACACATGTCTCCCTCATATTTTTGCTTTGCTAGATGAATGAAAGATGTGCATCATTTTGAACAAATTGAACTAGCAAATTATCAGTTGTTTAAATTGTAAAACAATGTATTAACATGACCATTGATATAACTGCATTGTGTATGGATTGTTTTATTTTCCTATTTACATACTAATTATAACATGTCAGTTAGCACGTTGCTATTCATTCATGGGCCTGTTACAATTTTAGTTTTTGCAAAACCCTTAACATTATGTCATGTCCATCAATCAATCTTTATTGCTTATAAATACATAATACTCCGGAATTACAAAACATCATATTTTTTAATATTCAGCAATAAATCAGTTAATGTTTATCTATTATCCCAATTCGATTGATACATATATGTATTAATGCACAATTATTAACTTTATGATTCTTCATTTCAATTTTCAATCCCTTGCAAAAACTTATTTCAAACCAACACAATTTTTTTCAATACAGCAGGTAAGCCTACTATTTTCAAACTAGTTTTATACCAATTATATTCTATTACAAATAAAAGTCGATACAATAATGTTGATTTTTACTGCTGGTTGTTGTTATCATTAGATAATAAATCACACAAAAAAATAAGCCTGCTGAATCTTAAAAGAAACGGAGGAATACTTTATTACTAATATTATCATTTATATTTACAATACAAAACCGAAGCCATTCCACTAAATGGGCAACGGTACGGCGACGTGGTGACGGTCAGTTGGTATTTTAAAAGTACGCACGATAATTAATTACATAACATATTTTTTGTAAGTCGTAAAGAGTAGTAAAGTACAAAATGACGAAAAATTAACATTCGTTGTCAACTTTTTACAGTAGTACAGTAAATACAATTATTGAGCCGTTTTTAGACCGGCTGATATTAACTTGATTGCAATAATAGACTTGAATTTAAAGTAATCTTTAAATGATGAATTTGCTCTACAGCGGAATTTACTAAGAATTTAATTCGGTCGGTAACTAAACTGTTAACTTGGTAAGACATAGTAAATTTGTATTAAATTCTTGTAAGTATTCAAAGTAAAGTAAGTATTTTTTAAAGGTATTTATATTTGCATGTAAGGTGATGTACGTAAGAAGGGTATACAATAATTACATGTTGTGTAGGATACTTAAATGATTAGATAGGTCGAGTCTGTTGTTCAAACAAATTAAGTTTTTTTTAAATCTTCACTTATCCCTTGATAATTATATTATTCAATATAAACTAACTAATTTTCATTTACACCAACAATATTCTTAATTGTAAAAAAAATCATAGTAACGCATAATATGTAATATTGATAGGCAAGAGCACAGGCCTTTCTTCAAAAAAGCTAACGTCATGAATAAATTTTGTGGTAGTGGTGTAGAGTGATAGAGAAAAGGAAACAACAAAACTGGTACACTTAATATTTGACGACTTTAGTTCAAGAAACAAAGATTTTTTACGCACTCTTTGGATTTATATGAGATCAACGAGCAATGTAGTTTACAAAAAGTTGGCTCTTATTTTGCAAGTTTGGCTTTTCTTGTTGCACCTTCTTTACTTGTTTGCATTCTCGCAATTTGCTTTTACCAACATTGCTGACTTGACAAATAATAATACCATATTATTTTCTAATTTTTACTCGACTATAAATATTAACGCCAAATTGCTTCTTTTAATTCTCATTTAATTTTTAAAATATACTCCTGTGTCCTGATCATTTTTTAACTGTCGTCTTAAATTTAACTGATTCGACAATTAACCTAGTAGCGCCTTGTCGGTCGACACGGGCAACTAAAAAACAATGTTTCCATACTTTAAAGCAGATGATTTAATCCTAACTAAAGTAGTATACAAATTTAAATAACCACTTAGCATTACAAATAGTTACAATTATAAAACCGTTTCTCTCGGTAGAAGTCTCAATTGATTCTCATTTAAAGACAAATAAAACCATGATAATAATGGCACAACACAAATAATAAACGAAAAATATATTTTGTAATAGTGAGTT
This sequence comes from Entomobrya multifasciata, assembly GCA_034693345.1. Classification (NCBI taxonomy): domain Eukaryota; kingdom Metazoa; phylum Arthropoda; class Collembola; order Entomobryomorpha; family Entomobryidae; genus Entomobrya; species Entomobrya multifasciata. Next base: position 24,466 of record JAQFXM010000924.1, on the reverse strand, counting down.
GATGGTTGACAACACGACACTAAATGTGACAACCGATAAAGCATAATTGATAGTTATTGTACGCTATACTATTAAATTGTATAAATTGAAAAAAAACTTAAAAATAATTTTTATTCACTGATAATTTTAAGATCAAAACTTTGTATCCAACTCGGAAAGAAATACTTGACCCACGACGACACGTAGCGAAAATAACTATGACGCCATTACTTACACCGAAAATATTCAATTACATTGCACGCGAACTACAAACATATTATAACAACTGGCTGACTCGTTTGCATTAAATTACTATCTTGTAAGATTTAGAGGTTTTGTAATATAGTATTAACAATTAATTTGTAATTACAAAACTGTAAATTCATCTTCATTTGAAAAGTAGTAGAAATTTTAACTTAGAGCATACCTGAAACATTACACCTCAATATTATTCGCTGGAGCATCACCACCACCCCCACCACCATCTTCGGCGTTAGCTTGGACTGATTCCAAACCATCCGCATCTACAATTGGTCCACAACAAGTATTTGCCGCACAACTTGTTACAGATCCTGGTTCTGCGCATGACAAGTAGCAGTCAAACATTCTAGACTGATCTACATCGGGATATTGCTGTTCCAGAAAAAAAATTGAATTCAGTCAAGCGGTTATTTTACATTTTAAAAATAAAATCACCAATAAATTCTCACAAACCTCGACAAATTCTGGTTGGATGGTGGTTGAGTGGATCCCTTCGTTGTGGAAAAATTCTTTAACCTTCTCTGCGATGCGGATGTAGTCCGTCAAATTGCGACATCTAATATTACAAATAAATATATGTTGGTAAAATAACTTTTAAGCTAACTTCAAATTAGTAGGCAATAAAATGAAACACCATTTACCGTATATGTGCAGATGCTATGATTTTTTCGCCAGCAAGTTGCCATATGTGAAATTCGTGGACTGCAATAACCCCTTCCACTTCTTTGATGAGTTTTCGTTGTAACTCATCAATCTAAGTTGAAGCATTTAACAAAACGAGAATATAAATAGTTTAAATATTTGATTTGCATTGTTGATATAAATATATCACTTAAATTAACACATATTCAATACCTGGATATGGGTGGGCACTGTTTGTAGCAATATCATAGCCGATTCTTGTACTATAAATGAATAGATAAATTATGTAACAGTAAATGCAACTATCCTGAAATGTGGGAAATAAAAGTTGAAGTTTGGTCAAAAACATTTTGTACTTACAAAGAGGCCAAACTGACCATAAGATCAAAGTTACTAAGAACACACTGAGAACAGGATCCACGTACATTTTGTATTCCCATTCGGTTAACCAAATGATCAAGGCAGATACGATAACAACAACGGATCCCAAAGCATCAGCCAAAAGATGTAAGAAGACTCCTCGCATATTCATCTGTAAATCCCAATTTTTTAAAATTTTCAATAAAGTAGGTATGTCGTAGTATCAAATCGTATGAAGATAAATATACACATACCTGACTGGCGGTTTTGTTCGGTTTCGTTGATACTGGAATGGGTTGTGGAGGAGCATTATCGGCCGAAGTAACCCTTTCATCGTTCTCATTGTCATCCGTAGCCACCATGCTAGTGAGTCGGCGTTGATGTTTGATTGAGTGGTGATGATGATTGTGGCCACCATGGTGATCTAAAAACGTTCCAATTTAAACCATCACAATTTAAACGAAAATTTTCTCCACATCATTCCATCATAAACTACATAATGTGACTCCACTTACGACGAAAGAGACATAAACCGAGCAAATTAACAATAAGGCCAGCCACACCAACAACTAGAATCCATTTGGGCTCGTCAATTTCCTCAACATGGATAAATCTGTTTTAAAATCCAAAGAAAATCATCATTTTAATTATTTGTTATTCCGCGACATGATAGGTATATTTTATATTTCCCATTTCTTCATTTACCTTTTCACAGATTCAACAATAATGGAGAAACAGAGCGCCACCAGGAAAACCGCATTCACAAGAGCACCCAGAACTTCAGCTCGTGCCCAACCAAATGTATTCTTTGACCATTTCTTTGGAGCCATCTACAAGAATAGTAAAAATACAACTTATAATATTAATCATACCCTCGCATACTAAATCTTTTAAAATTCCCAATGAATTCTATTTTTACCTTCACAGATACGAACGCTACAATCAGCGCGGCAACATCACTTAGCATGTGGAAGCTATCAGCGACCAAAGCCATAGAATTGGTTATATAGCCAACTATGATTTCGACCAAGAAAAAGCCGAACGTTAGCATGAACATGGCCGCCAACCGCGTCTTGTTCCCTGCCGCTTTCCCCATCTTCTTCTTTTCAGACCCTATGAAAAACAGACAAAAAATAATATTAAAAACCCAATTAATTTTTCATTAATAACTCATCTAAAATATTCCACTTTGATCCCCTTTGATTCCTTCCACCTTACCAAAAATCAAACCAAAACCAAATCTCAATTAATCATGATGAACTTATACCTAAGGATTCACAAACATCTGAACTATTTGATTCAAGTTCAATTTCCTCTAGACGTTCGTCACTTATCACCTTAGGAGGTATGCCAATACTAGCATGAACGTTTAAATCGGCTACAGTGATAACTCTCTTGTACATACTTTCATATTCGGAAGAGAAAGGACTACCAGGATTGAGCTGCTCAATCTTTATTTCAATGTCATCCTCCAAACTTAAAAGAGGTTCTAAGGATGACTCCAAAGATTGAGCAGTCATCATGCAGCAATTAAATTTGCTACGATTTTTGCTATCGTTTTTATTCCCATTATTTTTATAAAACTCCATTTCAGCTGAGCTGACTAAATCAAAATCGAGTAGAGTTCCCTTATCCAAAGCAAAACTTACAATGAAGCTACTTTTCGAATGAAAAAAGGATGATAGGGAATAGGTAGGGATATATCAGTTGACGTGGAAAATTGCGACCGTGGCAGTTTTCCTTAAGCCGGTTGGAAACAAGCGAAAAAGAAAATTCCGAGAAATCTTTAACACGATATAACAAGGCAAAATAATTAGCATGGCTGTGAATGCACCTGCTGGAAACTTTAAAGTTGTGTTAAAGCTAGCTCAAAATATATGTCTTTAAAGTTAAAATACCACACACGTTTAATTTTAACTACAACCCAAAAGCATTGGATTTTTTTCTTAACTAACCAATCACACTCTGCCATGTCAAATATCTCATGTTGCAATGCATTTATAAAAAATACCAAATATAATAATGATAATAATGTAATGATTGAATGTTAGAGCCTCTTAATCGTGTATATTGAAGCCTAGTTACGTATATTTTTTTGGATTTTTTCTGTTCTTACCCTTTTTCTTTGCCATTGTGGCAAACGGTCCCTTTAACTGATTTTACGCACTCAAAACAATAACTAACTAATAATCAAATCTTGATAATTTTTCACCGTTTTCTCCATTCACATGTAAAATACTAAACAGATGACTTAACTTTAAATCAACTGAACAATTATAAAATAAATCCTCTAAAACTTTTCAAATTGTAGTTCAATATTCCAAGTTAATTAATATAGCTAACACTGCCAATGATAACTGTTTCCAATCACCAAATACCAATTAAAGTCTAGAAACAGATTATCATGTAATCACAAAATCACAATTGCTTGATTGCATTAATCTGTTGTAAATCATACTATCAATTTAACCTCTTTTTTCTCTTCAAAAAATCTTCTTGTAAGAAGTCTTCCCCAAAAACCTTCCTTCTTTAAATATACTTTCCAACTAATTACTAATTAACTTTCAAAATTATAATGACAACCAAACAATGTTTTCTATTTCAAAAATATCGAAAACAGCACTGCTCAACTAGACATGACACGACACACACGTTTCCCCAACAAACACATGTGTACGAGTATGTAGACTACTGATCAACTACAAACTACCCCATCTCTCTCAAATCCATGAATGCCCAGATCAAATCCAAAAGATAACTAACTTTTTTTCCCCTGGTTTGATAAATAATCAACTGATAACACCAATTTTCAGTCCAGTAGCATCATCCTAATCATCATCATGAAAAAATATCACCCATTATCCAGCAGGTCAAGAAGACAAAGATCGGCATTTTAATATGATTATGATTTATAGTGTCTCTACATACACCTACCTAACTACATTTAACAATCATACCAACCAACCATACCATATCATACATTATCTATACAAATACACACAATACTTAGTGTAAACAGTAGTAAATACCAATAAACACCTTTGTTCTCATTTTTCATGAGAATTCATTATTTTTTTCATAAATGTCATGCTTACCCAGCCGAGCCAATGTTCAATAAATTTTTGTTCCGAATTTCATTAAAACTAAAACATAACTATTCCAAGTCATTTTGAACAGCCATTCCAAATACCATACCCCATTTACATATTTATTATCAACTTTCTGTTCTGTCTCATTTTTTTTAAAACTAAAATAGTAAAGATAAATATAATATAAAAATATGCAGTTAATAAACTTGAAACTTAAAAATTATCAATACATTTTGTACAATGGATTAAAAGACATTTTTTCTGAAGTATGTATAGCTTAAATGTACACACTGACAAAAATAAGTTAACTGTACATGTTTGGTGGACAAGTGTTTGTACGAATGGTATGGTAAATGATGATAACAATTTTTTGACAATCCCATTCAAAACGAAAATCTATGCAAGGGATTAAGTTCATGGATTGAAAAAAAATGGAAATGAAATGACAGGACAACACAACTTGATTTGTCACTCGACTTGTTAATTGTAACGACGACGATGACGGCAAAAACCATAGAGGATCAGTTTTCCTTTTCATCATATCATAATCACAAGAGATTAAATTTGTGATGTTTAGGATTTTTAAGCCGCATACAAAACAGACATTCTCATTTCGGCATCGTCATGATCATGGCATGGCATGGCATACATACCTAAATCAGAATAGTTGCAGTTGTTTGGATAAATTAAGAGATTATGATAGCTGCAGTTCAATATTATTATGTTCTTTTTTGGACTTTTGAAGGAGGAAACCTAATTAAAATTGGTATCTTGACAAATAGAGTGGAAATGCACTAATTTCTCTTTTGTTGTCTGTGTAAAAGAAATAGAACAACTTAAACAACAAGACATTATGCGCCGCAATTAAAATGAGGTATATGTACATTTAATATGCTAATTATGTCACAAACTGACAAAAATAATTTAAAACAAAACACATTACTGTATGTACCAATACAATGCAAACCTTTCAAAAGATTACAAATCTTTTCTTATACTTATTACTGTAAAAGGAACACTATCTATATTTTTAATAATAATTTTTTTTGATGTACTTCCAGTGTTTAGTGCACATGCCTGACTGAATAATCAATCATCATAAATTCCTATGCCTCGTGCAGTGCAGTGCACTTTCATTGCATTGCAACTCTTTGCAGTAGACAAAGATATGCTAAAGTACACAATACTAAATAAAAGATAATGTGGGCGGATAGTATAACCTACAGTAATAACAATTATCACAATGACTCATCAAAATGATATAACTATTTTACGAGTCGTTTCTCTGTAACAGTGTAGCAATCAGATATACATAATCAATAATCACATTACAATTTTAATTGTAATGCAAACTGCAATTCATATCGTTTTATAATGGCCTTTGACATTTAAAATGCTTTGTACCATACATAAAGAAGACTTGACACTTGACTGACTACGATTACGAAATAAGTTGCATTAGTCTAGTGACTAAAACTTGACTCTACTCGACCGAATTGTGATAAGACAAGAGAGGATTAACTTTTTACTACTATTTTATTTACATCATCATCAATATCATAACCATCAACCTGGATCATATTCCGATTTAAACCGAAAGAAAATATGAACTACTTAATATTTTATTATTATAAACCTTTGTTACTGCTCCTTTGTTTTAGTCTATCCTTTTGTCTACCTAGAAACGTCCTCCTTGGCGATTCCCCATGTGGCATTACTAATGGAGGCGTACTACTTGGCATTAACGGTGAATAAGGTCGGGCATCTGCAACCACCCCCACATCATCTCCTTCACAACTTCCCTTTCTTGCGAACATTTTTGTTGTGGTGATTGATGATATATCGTATTAAATATTGAAAATAAATTATGAGCACCGTTTTATTGTTTGTTTTTGTTTTTTTCTTAAAAAAGTGTCAGTTATCAAAGTTACTTGGCACACTTAAGAAATACCACCGAAATACGTCACCATTTAAATGGTCACGAAGAAGATTCACGAGACGACAAGTAGGTTTTAAAAGAGTAATAAAAATATTCCATCATTATCGTGTGTTGTGTGTCTTATCTTTATCGACTTGTGAGAGGATTAACGTAACATATTGGTTAATAGTACACGTAAAAAAAGTTTTTCACACTTGCACTTTTCACAACAACAGATTAGATAAACTCAGGGAAATAAAAATAGTTTATGAAATTCCTACAAACGTAAAAGTTCAATAGAATATATTTTTTTCTAACCTTTTCTTTATCACAAACCGAGAGATATTTAGTAAAATTCAATAATATATGTAAATAAAAACAGGCGAAAAACTTATTTGTAAAGTTGAATAAATAAAATAAATAGTTTTTAAAAATTAATAAAAAATGATACTTAAAATATCTGACAACCCAAATATTGCCACGACTACTAAAAAACAGTTATTATCACAACAAAGTCATTATCATTCCATTAAAATTTTGTATTTACTTTACGTGCACAAAAATAATGGCACTTTTTTTAAAATACTGACTAGCGTAGTAACTCTCAGACAATTAAATACACATACAATCAATGAACTCTCTCTCTCTCGTCACATGTTTAGTTAATCTACTTAAACCAAAATGTGCAGTTCAACTAAAACTTTGATTGCGATAAAAAAGGATAATTAGAGTATTCAATCATGTGTATGTCACGACCAAGGTCTTGCACAACAAAACCAATCATTGAAAACGAGCGAGGTCATACATGTGAAATAAACTTAATGGTTTTTTATTTGACTAAACGGTTTCAACACTTTGAAGTCAACTGTTTCAGGTGCCCCTCCACCGGAAGTCGAATTTTCCTCTTTTAAAAACAGATTTGTTAACACTTCGGGAAACTTCCACAAAAATCCAAGATCTCATAATCTGCTTATTTGTCACTTTTTAACCTTTTTATATACTGCTCCCTTGTTTGACGCAACTAATGTTTTAACTTCAACTAATGATTCAAGTATACATGGAAGATTCCAACAATTTAACCAAAAAATCAGCATAAATTTGAAGAAAAATACTTTTGATTATTTAAATGTCGCAAGTATGCTTTTTAATGAGCAAACAAAATATAAAAAAGGTGAGCAGTGAGCAGATATTGAGGACAGAGAGGTTCCATAAAAAACAACATCAAACATAAAAGCAAAATATTGTATATTGACTTGCAAGAGAAGATGAAAGAGAGTGTATGAGAATGTTCGTAACAGCAGTTCTCTCTAGAAAAAAAAACTACTACAGCTTTTCCTTCATATGTAATTTTTATGTAAGATGAGCTGGTTTTAAAACAGTTCAAATTCAATATATAGTAATGTGGATATGGACAAGAAGAAGAAAGATATATAGACAGATAGATGTTTTTATTATCCTACTCCTACTCCTTTTTTCATCTTGGTTGGTCGTCTTTATACAATTTTAAGTTGGTCTTTTCGTAAATATGTCGACGACGACGATGATGGTGGTGGTGGTATGATGATTTGTATGACTGAGCTACTGAGCAGCTGACTAATGCATAGGGCCTTTATAAGTTGGTATTCATGATGATCACAGACTACCAGACCAGACCAACATCTCATCTCCCTTTTTTTCTTCGGTCGGATATTTTTATCATCTCTTCAGTTCAGTTCGCTCTTTCCATCTGAGTTACTCAACTAAACTGTTCAGCTTTCTTTTCCGTGTGTATGTGTATCCATACAACATCATGCAATATCATTTAGAATCATACCTAAAAGAAAAAGGGTTGATATTTGATAGCAAAGAAGTAGAAAAGTGTTTTTGGTGGATTGGATGATGATGTTATGAGGAGGAAGAAAAGGTACCAGAAGTAGAAGTTCTGCTGATGGGATGGCATTTTGGTTTTATTGTGTTTTCCAAATCGTGAAACAGGCCATGGCCATCCGCTACTTGATATGATACTACTACCGATACCATACCAACAACACCATCACCACAAACAACACTTTTTCTGAGGAGAATAGTAGCTTTTGGTCTCTTTTAGGTTTCTTGGTTGCTGCTAAAAATGTAAACAGCAGATTAAAAGTGAAAATGAGTTTCCAAGTTTCCATGCGTGGAAAATCTTGATGTCAGTCTATATTTTTGGAAAATCATTATGTATGGAAGTTATAGACAATGAAATATTTGGAGAAAATGTTGACTTTCATCAATTCATGATTGCTTTTTTGTGTAGAATTTTGAATTTAAAAATTGGATTGCTTCGCTTTCGCTACTTTGCTATTTTTTTTTGATTTTCCGCTTTGTACACATATTTTGTGAATGGTATCGTATCAGACATCATATCAGCGCTATATAGCTATTGCAGTAAGAATATCGATATTATAGCAGCACCAGACACCCACCCAGCCAATTGTACTTACGAACTAACGCCATAATTTATTGTAATGGAATGGCAATGGCACTAGCACTAGCAGCAATCATTCATGTAACATTTATATTATTACAATCACCACCGCCACCACCAACTATTCTTATGTTAAGCTTTTACAGCTTCAGCTTAAACTAAACTGCTGGTATGAAAATTGCAATCTTTCCTTCTGCAAAACATCCTCATCATCATCAAACCAATCTTCTTACACAGTTGTGCTTGTGCTATGGCTGTGTGTAGGATGAGAAAAATTGTAAAGCGAAAATGATGGTAGATTGAGCTGAAAATGAGCAATTGCAAAAAAATCATTCATTGAACTGTGAACTAAGCTGGTGCTGAGACGCGGCTAGCTAAAAAGACAGAAAAAAATGCAAGTCGACCGGCAGAGGTGAATAGACGATGCGATGGACGGAGTCGATGACGAAAAAGGCAATGGCTTCACTTTCGACTTGTCTTGATGTTGTACTTTTTGCATGGACTTTTTTTGCATGATTCAGTTTACCTTCCAGAAGATTTTATTTTTTTGCCGATGATGAAACTGAAATTATGGTTGTTATGATTATGATGACAATGCCGTGTCGTGTCACATACCATGTCATACCACATGTCACACAATCTCATTTTTAATTCTTAGAACAAATGAACCAGATGCAAGAAGGAAAAGGATATAAAAATATTTATTACTACATCTGCATGTTATAGTTTTTTAATACCTTCTCGCAATTCTCAATATTTTTTTACTCATAAACCCATCTCCAACGCCGCATCATCAGCATAAATAATATGATATGCAGGAGCAGCATTGAGCAGTAAAAAATAACCGTTATCACTATTCGCTACAAATAATTTTGCATAAAAAACAAAGCACTTATTGTTAGTGCTCTAAAGTTGAAATTCTTGCTGGATATGTCATTTTTTCATTGTGTTTTTCATTCCATGGCTTTTTCGTATCCATAAAAATCGTTTATCAACTAGAAGTAAAGCCATGAAAGATGAATTGCCAATTTTATGGCTATTTAAAGCAGAATACACACTACACACAGATTTTTTATGCATGGAATATTTTACATTTTGTGATGATTTTTTCTAACTGCATGTTCAAATCGATAAGGAATCATGTTCTGAATGTAATACCAGGTATTTGGACGACTTTTTTTTGCACAATTGAAAATAAATCTCAATTCTTCAACTAAATTAAAAGCAGCATTCTGTGCATGATTTACAAATTAAAATTACTTCATGAAAATTTCAAGTTGGATTGAGTAAGGTAGCTTTTGTTTTTTTTAAAGAATCCGCATAAAAATTGTGTAATCATTTCTTCTGAATTCATGAAAGTATAAAAAGTTCTTTTTATATTCTGGGCGGAGGCTTGTCGGCTTAGGTCTGTTTCAATATAGCTTTGCTGTTTTGAATTTCCATATATTACACACATGCATGATAATATACCACACCAAAAGCAAGTAAACCTATACGAATGTCATAAATTAAGCAATTTCTTGTTGAATTGCCGCAAAATACATAAGAAATTAATTGCGTATTTTAATAATACTTTCAGCTTAAAAGGAAACGACGAAGGTGATTTTCAGCTGCAGGAATGAGTGGTGTAATAAAACACAAATATCATATCTGTATCAAATATCTAGTTCCTGTCGCTGTCGCTATTATAAAATCATGACATTATACAAAACACGTCATCATAACCAAGTCAGCGATATATTATGAAGCAACTGCCAACCGTCAATGTATTTAATTTAATATCATGTAAAATCATCGTCTTAAAATTTTAAATACAACGCGCCGTTATGAATCATTAATACATTAGTAAATGTTATGCTTACATTACATTCTTCTCGGAAATAAACTTCGATTATGTGGTAGTATGATAAATATATTAGTAAAAAACAACTTTGGCTATGTTTGATCGTGCGAGATTTTTGATTGGGGAAACGTGCAACGGAACTGGCGAAAATTATACCTGAGCGTGAGCTGTCGCTAAGGAAGAAAATGTCATATTTTGAATAATTAATAATTACAGAGGATTGTTTAAAGAGATAAATCTATTCATTAGAATCTTCACATGACGTTTTTATTTTCAATATATAATAGGTGTGTAATTATCATCAACATCAAGTCACCTAACAAAATAATAGTTTTTACTACAAAAGTTATTTATTACACTCCCCCACTCACACTGTCTGACAAAAGACGACAGGGCGGAAAGAGGAAGTTGTAGTTGCGCATCTCTTCTAGCGATCCACCTCATTTTAGTAGTGGTCCATGACCTCGACTTTTTTAACTTGTTAAATTATACAAAAAAATATTTAATCGCCCATAATTCTCTTCATTCATTTTTACATGATTTTCTTGAAAAAAGGGTATAACTAAATATTATTTTTATATCACTTGCTATAAAAAAAATTTGGTAGTTTAAAAATTCTATGCGTGTTAGCAATTTATTTTGCTAAAAGGGAACATTTCTGAATACTTAATTTTTTTTCTGTTTACTTAGTCAACTTACATATTAACATATTCCTTTATTTGGTATTATAATCAAGTAATAAGTTGAGCAATTAATTTACTCACATGATGAATATATCGTCATCTATGATACTTCATTTCAAATTACTGTTATAACATAATTTACGTCAAAAATTAAAATTCGTAGCAAGTTAGTGATCGACAGCCGACGTAGCACAGTAAATTTAAGTGTCATAAGTCACAAGTAAAGAAATACGCTAGCTAAAAATTATTTTGCTGAATAATAATTTTAATTTTATATGATTCAGCAGCTTATTTCTTAGATCATCGTACCATCCAAATAATATATGCTTTGTTTGTATTTTTGCATTGACAAAATCAGAGTCAGCTAAAAACAAAATTAAGTTGTGAAAATGGACACGCTACAATTCAAGTACAAAGAAAACTTAACCGTTTACATTTGTTTTACATTTATTTAACGTGGCGACATAGTTTTCTACATTTTTTTCAAGAGATCACAAATATTTTTTGCAGTAAAGCTGCTATATACTGCGCTGATAACTCTGCAAACTTGACAGCTTGTATTACATGACATAGAAATGTCCAACAAAATGTTTACATTTTGTACTTGATAGTAGTCCAATTATCATCAGAATCATCATCACCATTACACGTTTCGTGATGTTGTCTTTTATAATAATTATTTTTGACCATTTTTCATAACAACTGTGATAATTAGCCCTTATTTAGGGTTTCCAGAGAAATTCGATCATTACCAAAAAATTGAAAGCAGTTAAGAGCACGAAGTCAAAACTCCACAATTGGATGTTATTGGGTTTTATTATGTTGCTGACATTGATTCGATTTCAAATCTGGATCTGTTTTGAATATAACTTTGTAATCAAGAAAAAGACACGCTTGGAAAATTATGCTTTTGCCATCCAACCAAACATATTGCACACTGTACATGATTCAACACAAGGTCCAGCTTTACCTCACAACTTGCAACTTGCAACCACAAGTCTCATCAGAGTAAAATGAAACTAACATAACACCTGAAAATTTAAAGACGTGATGATATCATATCGCTTTTGTACAGTGTTGGCTGATGAATTGATTTGGTGATGACGGAGATGGAAAAGTATGTAATTAAGAATGTCGGCTTATAGCTTCTCTCCAAATTCCAAAATATCTTTATGATGACGAATGACGAACATCATCATAATCATGATTCATTGTTTGTCGGTCGGTAGACAAGACACACCAGAAATTTTATCGTTTTACTACACTTTACATTACAATTCCAACCAAGGTTTTCTTTAAATAGACAACTTTTCAATGTTTGTATAATTTTTTGACGTCTACTATTTCTTTCCGCCTTGGATTCCACATTTATGAAAAAGTATCGATATTATAATCAAATCATCTATAAGTTTTTTTCCTCTTTCATATCAAGCATATCAACTATATCTTGTCGCCGTCATAACCTATTACTAGAAAAATAAATAACTTTCGTGACCTTTACCACCGTCCAACTAGTTAGCATACTAGTTTCTATAGTTTCCTCTTCAACAATTTATATCTTGTTTATATATCACATCTCACATCACCTATTTTTCTGCATATTTCCTTGTAAAAATCTTGCTGGACAACATCATGGCCATTGGCCATGCCAAAAAAACACTGTCATGGAAACCCACCACCTACATTTTGAAACAGCTTGATTTTTGGTGTAATATTGACCTTGTAAAAATGACAATGCCAATGTCATCTTAAAAATTACAACTAGTCTTACAACACCATACCTCCACCACCCGTTTTTTCAAAGAAAAAAAAATGGAATGGCAATAAATAAGAAAGAAAATTACACAGAAAATTCATAAATTATTCAGTACATACTCACATAAGCATGAATACTAAATGCATTAGGGATAAGGGAAATGACGAAAATGAGTGGCACAGAAAAATAAATTTATTCTGCTACTACCTTACTTACTAGTTTTTGTGTGTAATCACAGTCAACAGTAAACGGAGGAGCCCTGAAATACATCTGTCTGTGATAAAGTCCTAATAATAATGTCATAAAGCATTTCGAAGCCAAAACACGCGACTCACGTAAAAAAAAATTGTACGTAACCACCACCTACATTTTTTTTTCATTTAATATTTTACACCAATTATTATTACAACGACAAATTATTTCTTTGAGATGCCATCATCATGATCATATCATGATTAGTAAAGCTATTAAGGAACATGAATACATTTATTTAAAAAATCCCATAAATGTATTTCAGGTTTTTACTAAACCAAAAATCACAAGTCTAAAGTACAAAAACTATTTATGAATATCATATTATGAATATATATTGTGGTGTTGATTATGACTTGCTACTACGCTTTATATTTATTTTTTAGGGTAAAGGTTACATGCTCTCTAATGTTTATGGAAGAGCCTACCGTAGAAGCCAATAAATATGACGTAAATTGTTAAATTACCTAAAAAAAATCATGAAATGCATACTGATACTTATCGTCATATCATCTCATCTAAAAAAGATATCGTATCACTTTTGTCTTGTTTCAGTCTCTCTTGATTTTAACCTAACAATTCAAACAAGTACGCTGACTGGGTTCTACTATTGTGGATCTTTTTTTTGTCAAATTATTTATTATTATTAGCTGTTGTCTTGTTATATCTTCTCTTTATCCATAGAACACAACCACGACACACACAGACTAGACAACAAAGCAACAAAAAACATGTTGATGATGCATTATTGGCTGGGTTAAATTGCAGAATGAATTAAGAAATAAGAAAATTATCATGAAAAAAAGGTGAATGATATATGTGCACTGTATGGAATTATTATTGACATCGACCCTCAGGAGGAGAAAAACGCCACCAAAATCACTAATAGCCGTCGTCGTTGATAATAACGTGATGATGATGACGAAGACGATGTGATTATGGTACCTTTTCATCCAGGAGGAGTTTTCGACTTTTTTTCTTAGGAATTCAGAATAGTTCGTTATTTTTTGGCGTGGGTTGTTCATAACACATGATATCGTGATAGTCATCTCCGGGTTTGCAGTGCCGCCAGTACCAGACTGATCCGACATGAACATTTTTTTTGTTTTTTCGTAATGACTTTGGTGATGGTGACTAATGACGTGTGCGCATAGTGCATACACGTGTCGTTCTGGTTGTGAAGGTGTTTACGTAATACTCAAAAAAAATCTGAAAATCCTAATCTCCATTGAAAATTCTGGTTTACTTGCAACAAAGAAAGATAATAAATTTTCAAAATCTGACTTTGAATATGACAGCGACAGTCATAAGCGTCCGCGACGCCGCGTCGCGTTGAGTCAGTTGCCTTTGCACGTACGTACGCGCATCAGTTGGCAATGAAGCCGAGAAAATGCACTAAATAATAATTCTCTTTTTTTCTATTTGCGCTTAATTTTTGCGCTCGTTTTAAAGAAAGCGAAAACATAATATATCATTCATTAAGCGAGCGAAAAGGGAGGGATAATGTAATGTGGCAACTTTTTCTTTGCAGGATTTATGTATGTAATAAAATCTAATCCTTTCTATATTTTTTTCTATGACAAGATTAAGATGAAAAACTCGGTTTCACTCTTACTTTTTTTATTTGGTACACATTTCATTGCTTTTTTGTTAGTCGTTTGGTCAGTATCAAAAATTGTTTATGATTTTAAGTAGCAAAACAAAAAAATAACAACGAATATGAGCACCTTGCATGTTGAATTTCATTGAAAGTGTAAAAAATCACAACAAATGACATAGCAATTTTCTATATGCACGCAACAACGTGATGTGATGAAATGAAACTAGGTGCCTTCAAAAAATATAAGTATTCCTGCTGCTCTCGAAATCTGAAAAAAGGCTTGAAAAATACAGATCATCTCATCACGAAGATCAGAGCGGCGCCTTCGAACGAGAGTAAAAAAGAGGAAGACATTGCAATTAAATATTATGAGGATCCCTGTAACAAACCTTTCTTTTCCTGATTCTCTCTTTTAGAAGCTTCTAGATGACCATATTGTTTGCAACGAATAAAACCCATTTTAAATCTTTAAATATGGTACTATGTCTTAATCATATAATTATCATGCAACATAATAATACTGGTCATCTCATATATTTTGGTTTCATTCCCTCAAGTCAGTGGTCAGTGTGCATGCATTCCAATCTCTCATCTTCTTGGTTTTGCCAAACCCAAAAGGTGTCATAAAAAAAGATGAGGAACGAGGAAAGAAAACACACTAAAAAAAGTTTTTATTTTGCACGCTGACTACTAGTTCTAGCGCTAGAAAACAAGGAATAATAATTAAATTGCCATAATTTTAGTGAATGGTCGTGGTCAATGATAGTGAACTAGAGAAATAGTTGATGGTAAATATGTACATTTCTAAGGAATTGATATGATGATATGATGACGGTGGCGTGGTGACGGTGATTTGACTCATTCACTTTTATACAAATTTTGTATTTGTCTTTGAACTGACTTTGTACCACTAACGGACAAGGTTACAGTGCAAAATAGCAGATTAGAGAGATGTAAACGGTCATGATGCACAAGTCGTCATTTTTTACAAGGTACAAAAATTGTAGCAACGGCAACTGCACTAACATACGTATATATTGCAGGCGCTTGTTATTGTTGTTTGTATAAGTTCCCGTAGTATTTTTAATTGATACGAACGGTCGGTCGGTTGGTATTCAATTCAATACATTGCAATGATTGATTGATTGAATATTCTATTTTATGAATATGTATACATGTTTATATTCACTTTTACGATGATATAACTTCATGTCAAGTCATCAACAAGTCAACCCAGCAATTTCCATTGCATTGCAAAATTGCAATCAATTCTGCCCACTATCAACACTACCAGAAAAAAAACATGCAAATTATTAATATGTAGTACACTGACTGAGAGAGATGAAGATGTAAAAATGCAAGAATAAGGGGTAAATTATTGACAAGAATGATACAGAGTCTTTGGAATGCATGCATGCATATCAACTAATTTCACCTCTTTGATATTTGCAAATGAATTGCATAAAACATCCCCATTCAAAAATAAAAGAAAAAAATTTATACAAGTGACAGATAAACTTATCGATATTATTATGATTAAACAGTTTAATCATAGAATTAACTGCTGACTATTGACTATGGGCAAAAACCAAGAGTCAAATTGTAAGATAAATCATAATCATATGTTTAAATTATAGATCATGTTGCACATACCTACGTTACATATATATGTAAAACATCTTTGCAGCCTTGCACTTTATGCCAAGCCAACAATGAAAATCTCTGGGAAGAAAAATCTCTTTAATCGAACGCCACAGCATTATATCACTCATAATAATATGTAATTGAACAAATAATTATGCATTTGACTTTCTGAACTGCATTGAGCTGCTATTAAACTCGACGACATCGACATTCACAAAACTCGATATGCACAATGCACAATATTTATCATCATCGTCATCATTCACACATGTCAGTAGAGTAAACTACTAATGCACAATTACAAACAACACGTAGAACGACAATTTTCTGGTCTGTGTTATTTTTTGTCATTAAAAAACAGGCATCAACAATGAGTAGTCCTAACCCTTTGAAAACATGGCATAACAGTAGTACCTATTAAAACAACAAGTAAATTGCCGATAAATCAAGGTTTCCCATTCTCTAGCTAACCAATCATCAATTGTCGATTCAACTGCTACTTGCTCTTATTTAGTCAATTTAATGTATAAAGTCGCTAAATTATCTTCTGTGAATTTTTTCTTTGTTCGCTTCAATTTCAATCATACGTCATGCGTCACACTGGTCAACAACTCTGGTGGAGAAAAAATATTTATAGACGACATGCCTTACAAAAAAACTATGGCAAATAGTATTAATACGATAAGATAAGGTGTTCAACAGTACTAACGGTGTAACGATTAATTATTGCTTTATTTATCGGTAAATTGTAAAAAAAATTAAGCAATAGTGTAGTTATGATTAAGCCTGAGGCATGTACACTAATGGAGTAGTGGCTTTGTTGATAAAAATATTATGTAGTATGTCACCCAATATAATATTTTCGAATGATGTATGATGTATGCAATACGGTAATCTTTAGTAATAATTATATATCTATGTACTTTTGCATATGTTGTAGAGATACTCTATAAAAATAGGTTGTTTTGATAATATTTAAATTCTAAGGGAATTCATTGAGATAGCCGATCATCAAATCGTATTTCATATTTCAAACAACCGTTCTATTTTTACAAAAGCACTCTATTGAAAGTGGTCATAAAAGCGTGTCGCTTTTCTATATATGTATGTCATACACACAAATTGTACACAATATGCAGTTTGATTAAACAATCTATTGTTACATGTTACACAATCTAATCTCTAAATTAATTTTGAATAGAATACTCATAAACCCTAACCCAAAATCTCAATTAAGTTTACCAATTAAATATATTTTATATGCGGAAGCCTCAATGTGTTTTCTTTTTCTGAGATATCGGTTGATGGGTTGATTTGAGGTGTGTCAATAAATACTATTTCCCGAAGAACGTTTTTTGTACCATAAAAATTGAGATTTGGTTACATGTTACATCATGCCAGTCTAATAACTACAAGTAGAAAAAAAGTCTTACCTTGGCCGTTTAGATGCATATTCCTTGGAAATGAGGCTGTCGGACTGTCAGTGGGTAGATTTATATGGATAACATTTCGTTTACTACAAGAACTTGTATTACACATTGCTAAGCTGATAATTACAAACACTCACTCAAACAAACCTCTTTAATAATAAAAATTAGAATTTTTTTCTAACAAGGAAATAATATAACGAATAGTTATTTAATCTTAAGGAAATATAAAACGTTTAAACTGGAGAATAAAAATGTTTTTAATATATACGCACGTGCGCTTACTTCCCACGTAAAAAACCAGAAGTGGTTGTTGCAGGCAAACTGGTGAAATGCTTTAATTGTTTAGTGCTTTGGTCAAATGTTACCGAGAGTGGTTTCGTGATGCAACTTTGCATTGTCACTCCTTTCACCTTCACTTTTAATCTAATAAAACTTCGTAGTCAAGTCAATACAGAAAAAGTGAAGTAGACGATCAGGATCAGGATTGATCGGTCGGTACCAAAAAAGAATTTTTGCACTCGAATAAACTTTTCATCTACTTTGTCCTGTCCAAAACGCAATTTGTGACAAAAAAATAAGAGAGGAGTTAAGTAGGATGTTTTTTTGGATGACGCAAAACGACTTTTTATGCAGAAAATATTTTCTTGTGCAGAAGATCATCTGCATCGGTTAAAAACTAGTTCATCTACTGAAAAAACTAGCAGAGTCTTATGTCTTATGGCTTGAATGTGATTCTTGACTGCTGACTGAGAGAGTTGGTTTGTAGGTGCACTGTGTTGTGCATAAAGTAGGTAGGCAACTTTGATCAGAAAAATGTTATTATGTCAGGCCAGGCTCAGTGAAAAAAAATGTAATCATTAGTTTTTCTCAAAAGAACAAAGTAAAAATTCACTCTTCACCACCACCACACCACACACACGAGACATATAATAAAAATGTAATGAAAGAAAATGTAAAGTGCGGAGATGTGATAATCCGTATTATAACTTGTGATCAAATAAAATGTTGAGCTGATGAATTTTTTGATACTTTTTTACTCGACAAAGGAACAAGATCTTAAACTTCTTGCAAGTCCCCGCAGCAAAACCAGTTTCGAGACTGTCGATGAAATGAGTCCCATCTTTTCTTTTTAAGATTACATGCTATTATGAAAACTACGAAAAAAGTCAACCATGATCTTGCAATAGTAACAATATATTATTGAATGATCTTTTGCATGCTTACTTTTTTACGTACTTTGCTTTGGCTTCGCACTTCACTGTTGACTTGACTGTGACTATGACGCTCTGTGTCCGACAAAGATGTGTGCACTTGACGTGTGCTTTGACGAAGGAATACTAACTAAATAACCAGCAACTTTACTTTGTTGGTAAGAAACAGAGCGCCAAACTACTGAATGAAGATGCGCTTTATGTTGTGTAGCATATAAAAATTATTAATATGATATTTGTTATTTCTTAGTGAATTGTGACAGACTAGACTTTTTGATATCAATAATAATTTGTAGATAAAGTACCTGAATTATGTATGCATGTAGCGCCAAGTAAACGAAGATAATTGAATGCAAATTAGCTGTTCAATATCCATGATCAGAAATAGCACTGGCAAATTAGTACAGATTTTAGATTTTCAAACAAATTAGCTAACATATGTATAACTTTCGATTTAAGCACAGCCGATAGAAAATAGTCATGATCAGATTTATACACAGACAAAATGACAAAACTGCATTCATGTCAAATAACAATGGCAAAAAAATGCATTTATTTGACAAAATGTTTATGAAAATTAAAAGTGTGATTGACCTAATTCATAAGAAAAAGTAAGAATAGACAGATTGATCCTACACAATTATGTATTGTATGTGTCTGTTCTGTACATTAAAAGTAAGAATTTAGTATAGCTTCTGTTAACATTAAATACATTGTTAATCCGTATTCAGTTTTAAATCAAGGCCAGTCTAAATAAATAAGTTTCACCATTCAAACCATGAAAATTTTGAAAATACTGTTTCTCCAAACTAAAATTTTATTTCATACACCCTCAAACGCAACAAAATAACTGTTTAAAATAGACGGCCTCACAGACTATGCAGAAACATATATCACAAACCCGCTACTAAATAAACTTGATTATGACTTCTTCCTTACAGCAATAATACAAGAATCACATAATATCGTTTCACGTCTACATTATCAATATTTTTTTCGATATCTTTTTACATTATTATATTATATTCGCGACACAATGGATCCCTTCTTCCCATCTAGATATATAATATTTAACATGCACCTTGTGTGATTGTTTGTACTTTAATGAAGCATAAGAATCAACAACGGTAATGGTAGAACATTAATCGACAATAAACCGTAGTAACAAAGCACACGCATTTAGCAAACAATGCTTACCTATTTTACTATCAAGTGCACTTTACCTGTATATTGTCTTATTCATCTATATTCTGAAGCTGTACATATTACTACTTTTATCACTCTAAAGCTAAAAATTGAGAATTATTAACAGTGCCTCATACAAATACTCAAGTCATTAACTATACATACTCAACAGACAAAGCTAGAGCTACTAACCCGCTTGGTTATCATTGTAAACGTTACTACGCATTTTGTGTCGTCGTTTAGCCATCATGTCATACAATCATGTCATAGTATCCAGGTCCTTTCGATAATTCATTCACACAACAACAATTACATATAAAATTGTACCTTATCATTCTTACTCTACTTATTTTTCAGTAGTGGTTTGGTTACCTGTCCTGCAGCAGCAGCGCAGCGCAGAGGTAGCGCAGGGCCTCCACTTGACTTTACTGCTATTCATTATTCAGTTTTATTTTTTTACAAGAAAAAAATCTTTTAAATAATTTTATTGCTGGGCATTATAAATGCGTACCATGATTGTTAAATTCAGGATAGCAGCGATGCGAGGAATATATCACCAAAATGGCTTATTTACCTTGTTCATCGTTGAAAGGAAACGTAGGCGCAAGCGTACAAAGAAATAATCTGTTAATCAACAACGCAGTTAATGAATGACGAAGGTTCTTTGCAGTTGATTTCTGTCATGTCAGAATGAATTCATGGGTTTATTCCATTTTTTGCCTAAGATGGTGATGATGATGGTAATGCCATACATGTAACTCTGGTAAACTCTCAGGGTATAAATGAACTCTGCTCTTTTTACCGTTATCAATTACGAATTGTTTATCTAGCGATAATCTTATGTGGCGTTTTTTATTTAGTTTTGGGCGAAATTGAACTTGATTTGATTTTTTCTTCCAAAATTCCACGATGACATGATATAATTATTCTAGCGCCTTAAAACTATTTTGCTTAGGGTGGCTGACATGACTATCGTCTTATGTGACCGAGCTATAGGCATTTAGTTTAGAAAGCGATTTAATCTCAAAATTATAATTGAGTTTATGATGAAATCCCCAAAAAATCAATATTTGTCCCATTCCAAGCTCAGCAGCAGCGCAATGATCACTCTCTATTTATTGCGATGCTTTGATCTACGATCTACGGAATCTGTGTCAGTTTACCCCAATCGATTTGCCTTGGGTAGTATGTAAATTGTTTCGATATGATAATGATAGTTATACTACAAATATTTCAGATTTTAGTTCGAAAAAAGAGACATGCCTATCAACTACACATCATATTTAATACTGTCATTTGGTACTATTTTTAATGATCAAGTATAAAATATTGATTCTCAAATAAATAGATTAAATATTTGTTTTAAAGAAATTGTAATAAACCTCAGAATGACAGTTATTATGTTAGATCATTAAAATGGCTTGTGCTCCATAAAAACAAACCAAGAGAAGCTTTTATAATTGTGAGGCGAAATAAAAAGGTACAAGGTTTTTTTTACTAAAAGAAAGCTATAAAATTGGAACGATTGGATCTGATTTGAAATAAAAATGGTAATTGGTGCGTTCAGTTCCTACGTGTGAAGTTCAAGACCAACTTGGAATTTTTTTCGAGAGAAAGTATTAACTTTTTTTGGATACACAAGACGTAATGAGTTAAGGAATTCATTTTTTCTTGTTAAAAATTAGTATGAAAACAGATGTACAAAGCAAATGGCGGAAGTAGAAAAATGTCGTAAGAAAATTATAACAATGAAATGTAGTAAATTTTCAAGATCAAAATCTTCAAGAGGAACTTTTCAAGTGTTTCTATCATAAAAAAATGGGTATTGAGATGCAATGCTACGTGTGTACGTGTTGATTTCATGCTCTTGATGATTTGTATCCAAAACCCGGATAGAAAAAAAGTGTATGGATTAAATTTTATTGTAAATTGTGAAATATTGACCTTGCTTTGCTTTGTAAAATGTACACTGATGGATCCGGCATCGGCATCGACATGCATGCAAGTCATTGTAATGGATAAATTGGACTTCAAAGCAAAATAGGAAGACTGGACAAGAAAAATGTTTACGAAAAACGTGGTCAATTCCATTGTCAATATAATGTCCCCTGCTGTTTTCTCATCTTGTCTATAATTTGAGGCAGGATCAGCAAGATTTTAAGAAGCTTTTTTTCAAGAAGCCAAGGTTAATCGGCAAGCATTCCATTAAACAAGCTAAAAGAAATTGAAATTAGACTTGTGTAATTTATTGTAATAAAACGAGTAAACCTACCGTGACTGCAAAATGACATTCCTAATATTATCCCAAAGTGCAAATTGATCTCACTCACGAACTATGTATGTCAATTAGCATGATTTGGTTTTTTTTGCAGTTTGATATGCCATTATTCTAATGACATTTACAAAATGCATTTTTCGTGATCAGCCTAATGAGTCTTACAGACAACTTTGAATTCTGAGAAAGAAAAAAAGTAAGATGACAACTATTAAAAGTTGTCCATGTGAAACAAATGTTTTTTTAAAAGAAAAACTCTAAAATCAAAATCATGTCATTTTATCATGTACATTTATTGCATTAGCAAATAATACTTGAATTTATTGCGTGAATAGTTTATCAAAGATTTTTAAAAACAATTTTAGGAAAAGCTTATATGCTAAAATGGAAAATCCATAGAAAAGATACAGGTTTCTTTTCATGGCCAACATGTTTTGTGGATTTTTTTTATTTATGAAGATTCTTGTACAAAGGAATAGCTTGATGTGGTGTACTATAAAAGCTTTGCTATGGAAATTACTTGGGTTGATCCTTTTTTCATTTGATCTGTTGGTATGTTGACGCATGACGTTGACTACTTTGTGCACTCGGGATCGGGATAACAAATTAGAACAAGAACACGAAACGAAGACCAACTGACTTATCTCTGGACAGCTGCTCAGGTGAATCCGGAATCCGGCGTCTTCTACGATTCATAAAGAAGCCAGCCAGTCAGAGAATGCATATCGACATTTCCATGTAACATGTTGCTTAATTAGAATTGATATCACGAACAGTTGTTCAATATATATTGAATTCAAAGTAATTTATGTTTTCGGTTCTTTGGATGACTTAACATAGGGCTTTTTTATTTAAGTAATGACACTAAATTTTAAACAAAGAAAACAAAGGTGAACGAACGACTTTTTTCTGAATATGATGAAGAACTGTACATAAAAGATAATACATAAAGGTTAGTACTATTGTGCTAAAAACGAGGTGTGCAAGTGTACGAACAAAAAAGGCCAAGCATGAAATATATATTGGAGATTGGATGTCCTTTAATATTAGGCTACAAAGCTATTAAGATATGATTTAATTTTAAGTCATAATTTTTTGTCCCTTTCCGATGGTTTCTTCCCGATTTATGCTCCAGAATATTACGCAGAATTCTGATATCTATCTGACAATCAGAAAAATGCAGCGACAAATTCGTTTCCATTCAAAAAGATTTATCTGTATCTTCTTGGTATTGAATGAATTGAATGGACTTCCTGCGAAAAACACTGGGATGCAGTGCAGATCAAACACCTTAATTGCAAAAAATGTTTGAAATCCGGAAGACTTCAAGGATTTAATGTTGGCGAATTTTTAATAGCTATCCAACCAAACAGATAGATATATTCAGCATCTTAAATTGCCTTTTTTGTACAAAAGCCATTGGCATTCGGCATTACATTAATGAATTTACAATTTACAGGACTAAAAATTTTTTTGTAGGAAATATAAATAAAAGTCATACAACAATTAAAAAATTACAATTTATCAAGAATTAATTTTCTTGTAATTACAAATCATAGCCATTTAACACATTTTTTTTAAATCGTAAAATCACTTGGATATTTATTGGATTTTAACTTAAAACCCAAAGTTGAATCAATCCTTTTTTAAATCCACTTTACATGTTCCCATATGAATTACTTAAAATACAGATAATAATATTATGTGCTATGCAAACATCAATGACTAATCAGTTGTCCAGTAGTCCAATTTAAGGTATGACTAATTATACAATGTTCATGACTGATTAAAATTTTTATTGTCCTTTGTTCAACTTTGTCTAGACAAGTGTTATTTTTTGTGATACACCAAAACTCAACAATAAAAAAGGAAGGTTGGGAGTTTGGATTCGC
>JAQFXM010000923.1:0-38902 GCA_034693345.1 Entomobrya multifasciata | reverse complement strand
TGACCACGTTAGCACGCACGCCTATAAAAAATGGAACTTGTTTGTTCAACAGTTCTAGCTTCTACGATTACATATCAATCTGCTCCTATTGTAACATGCCCTACAGCTATGACAACAAAAAAACACAAAGGATAATTTAATATGCACATTTCAATCATGTGTAACTTACCTTCACTCGTTCCGCATAACTCGAAATGTCTCCATTCGGGATTTTAGTAATTATATTCGTAATCAGGGTACCAGAATGATATATTTCACTATTTCTCAAAGCTCTAGCCGATTTAGTGACCTGGTCATATCCTCGTTAGTTGCATGGCATGTTTTTTGTAGTTAGAATACTCAGTTTTGTCGGTGCAATTTGTTGTTAGGTTGTGGATTGAATATATATCTATTTATAAGAATCCACGTTTGGTGAAATTTTATGCCATAAATTTAACATTGTATCTCGTAAATTTGCTTCGGTGTTTCACATTCAGTACTGAAAATTCACTGCATTAGAACATTGGATAGCATTCCCATTACGACAGTGGTTGACTTTACTATACATATTTAATTAAGCTTAATTTTGATGAAGTCACCTGAAATCAAATTTCCATCATGCGATTGCTTAGATTAGTTGTAAATTAAGCATCAAAAGAAATTTATATATACGTGCATTCTTTCGCAAAGATATCTGTTGTTGGAATATTTTCAGAACATTAAACTAGTAAGTCGTTTTATCGAAATTGTTTTACTCGTAAACCAAAATCTTCTGAGAATGCAAGCGGATTTTCATTCTGAATGAACGGTATTCTGCTGCTTTATTCAGAGTTGGGTTTTCATTTGCGACATGCTTGATTTTAATCCTCTATATCCTTTTGAATAATGCACACAATACGCACTTGTGATAAATTCAATGTGTTAAGGAAGTTAATCCTATGGTCAAGACAATACGTAAGCATACACTGTACATGTATAAAAGAACTACACTCAAGTATTAATCTGGCAGTGATAGGAATGAGCATCATTTTCTCTCAGTAGGCTGTGGTCCAACGTGCTTCAAAAATAGGATTTAGTTGCACTACAAGGCTTACAAGTTAAAAACCCAATGAGTATGGTCAACGTATTTTCAATCTATTTCAGAGTACTATTTAGATAACTATTTTACTCGAGACTTTCGTATTCTCAATTTTAATTTGCTCATCGTCAATTCAGTAATTAATTAAGCTCTAGTTCGATGCGATCTGATATTTGTTTTAAATATATCAGGAATATAAGTTGCATAAGTTTGCATTAAAAAATTCTATTTCATGTATATAAGCAACTTGTTTCGTCATTTTTTAAAATTTAAAATCCAAACAAAGATCCAACATTTGACAATGTGACTAGTATTTCGATGGAGTTTAAGTGCACAACTTGTGAAAAAGTGTACAGTTCCAAGAAATCCTTAAATGAACACAAAATAATCCTTCTTGGAATTTACCAGTGCTTATTTTGCGGCAAATCATTTTCATCTTCCCAAAATCTTTCTATTCATTACGTATTACATGTAAACGAGAATGCATATCTTTGTGAAATCTGCGAAGAATCCTTTTCTACCAATAGCTCTTTAAAAGAGCACATGAAACTTCACAAAAATGACAGGGCATTCTCATGCAGTATTTGTCGAAAATCGTTTAGCCAAAAAGCCAATCTCAAAACCCATCAGTTATTTAGTTCACAGTGGGGTCAAAAACTTCAAGTGTACTTTTTGTGGAAAAAGATTCATTACAAAGTCTACTTTGAAGAGTCACCTCAACATACACAAAAAGGAAACACCATTCCAATGCAGCTTATGTCATAAATTTTTGGGATCCGCTATTGCTCTCACACGTCACATTCTAGCACATACTGGAGAGAAGCCATACCGCTGTGACATTTGTGACAAAGCCTTTTCACAGAAGGGAAATTTAGTTGAACACAAGGATACACACACTGGAATAAAAAATCATAATTGCCTTAATTGCAATAAGATTTTCAAGACAAAAAAACATTTAAATAACCACATGTTAATTCACATCAGACCGAAAACTAACTTCTGTGAACTGTGCGACAAATTATTTGCCAATCTTAGTTCTTTAAAAGTACACACAAAAAGAGTTCATAATAAAATTAAGGATCAAGATTGTAATTTGTGTGATAAACAATTTTCAACGAGAGGTCAATTAACTAGACATATGAGAACTCATACAGGTGAAAAGCCATACAAGTGTCATAAATGTCCAATTGCTTTTTCAGAGTCTGGGTCATTAAGCAAACATTTGAAAATTCATATGTGATATTTGTTCTAATTTTATAATTTTTCAAATTTAGAACATTTAAGGCTCAACGTATACACACAAGTTGGATTGCGATAATAACTAGTTAATCGATATTTATTTATTTTCTCCGGTCGCGTTAAAATAATGTGGCTAATCCACACAACCAGTAAATAAGTTATACAAATTTTATACAAATCACTTGTTTATATTTTAAATTCTACTTTAGAAGGGTTTTTTGTGTGTCAAGTTAGGATATAATTCAAAGTGAATTAAAAATAAAGTACTTGTTAAGTAAAATAAAAATTGGAACGTTATTTAATTCTAGTATTAATAAAGAACAAAAAACCCGTATAGTACAAGACAAGCTGCGTAGCATTTTAGCCTCAGTCTGATTTAAAAATTTAAAAAAATCCTTGTTTAGCACTATCATTGACCACAGTCCCTGTAGCAAAGAGCAGCAGCCGAAAATCTAGCAACTGAGATGTCCAGCCTTACCAACATCACACATACAAAATATATATATAATTCATTCGTGTTGAGTCATTTGTGTTGAGATATTTTTTATGTGGGTAGGGATACCTACTACGGTTATAGTTTATGATGATGATTTTTGATGTGGCTGGAGGAGGGGAGAAGATGGGAGACATCTTGAGAATTTGACATTCTCAATTCTGGGCTTGAGCTTGAAGCAAGTAGAATAAAGTAGTTCCCTTTGATGGTTCTTTAGAAATATAATATTTTTTTGTAGTTTTCGTAGCTTGAATTTTATTTTTCAAAAAGTCATTTAACAGCTTGAGATTTACCGTTTGCTTTATTGCATAGCATTTAAATTGCAATTACATTTTTCAGCACACTCGATTAATTAGTTACCTTGGAAAGGAGGAAACGAACTGGAATTCTCTGGAGAACCACGATTAGCGTTTTCATTGTAAGTATAATCAGAAAAACCATTATATACCAATACAACTGAGGAGATTGGATTTTTGTATGAACGTGAGTGCACCAACTAAATTACTGTAGATTACTACAGGAACCGTATTGCATAATATTACGCACAAAAATATCATGTAACCCGTGGAGTTCAGTCATATATTTTGACAGTGACAGTTGTGTTATAGCATTTCATAGCATACGGAAACACCAAGGATTCCTACATCCCACAAAAATCAATTTTCCTTTCTGTTGCATAACCAGGCCTTCTCATATCTGTGTGGTTACATAGTTCAATTTTGTAACTACATTTTACGTTTAACATTCTGGATTATGTATATCCTTATGTGGAAACAACCACGATTGGTTAAATGTAGTGTATACAATTCTCATTTTTCTCGAAAACACATCATAACCTGACATCTGACAACCTTTATTGACAGACCATTTATCGAAAGAATTCCCAACAAGCACCCTACGCACATTTACAACTATACAATTTATAACGTGTTTACAAAAATATCCAGAATTGCTCTTTTTATTTATGTTGATTGAACATGATTTTTTTAATTTTGGGCTGAAATTATAACAAGTACTAATGGAATTGATACTTAAAACTTGTCCAATAGTGCATTAGTTTTACTGAGACAAGTATTTTAGGATAAATACTAAAAACAGATAATTTATGGGTATTTAGTTTCCGACATATGTAAATCAATTGTGCAAATGTTGTCCCCTAAAACTGAAAAATTATAGTCGTAACAATTTATCCTTGGTTTATGTACCTTACGTTTAGATATATGTATATGTGAAATAAAGTGACGAATTTTTAACAGCATTAAGCACAGAATCTTTTTTAAATGTTTTGCATTTGCGTATTTTCTACTTGTATAAGCAATTTGCCTGAGGACAAGTAGTTTGAGTTGCCTTACTTCCATTATACGTTAACTCAAGTTATTTAAGTTTTAGTTATAGAAGATGTTAATTCGCATGATTTGTGATATATTTTTTAAAAATCAGCTTGTCAAATAATTGTGATTATCAAATCGATGAGGCGTAATATACGCAAGCGGATGGTTAATAGGCATATCAACCTTTATTTTAAGATTTATTAGGACATTATATTAAATGACGATCACCAGGATCATTGTTAACAAAATCAAATGTTTTGTTTTGAATGAGTCTGTTAATCATTCATGTAAAGGAGATAGAATGAATTTTGGTTCGTGACAGAACTTTGAAGGAACTGTGATAACTGTCAAGGATATCTTTATTTATACGTAGTAAAAACAGTTTAAATGTATTTGCACTGTGCATAATTTCGGAATGACACATGACTTAAAAATTTGCTTCAGTATTTCACTCTCAGTGTACTTAAATATTGTAAAGCTTAACTTCGCATTACTTGAATGTTTGAGTTTACTATTCATATGTATTTAAAATTGAGTTTGACAAAGTCACCTTAAACCAAATTTCCGTCATGTTATTACCAAGATTATTTTTAAAGTGAGCATCATAAGAAATGTATATGAACGTGTATTGTTTCGCGTAGAAATCAGTTCTTAAAAGGGTTTTCAGAACAAAGTAGTCGTTCTATGTTTATGAACTAAGTTTTTTACTTGTTAACCAAAATCTTATAAGAATGCAGGCGGATTTCCATTTTGCGTTAACAGTATTCTGCTGCATTATTTGGAGTTAGGTTTATTGGTGCGACATGCTTGAATTTATTTCTCTATGTCCTTTTGAATAATGAACACAATATTCACTTGTGATAAATGCAATGTGTATACAAAGTTAATCTTATGGTCAAGAGCACATTTAAACTAGAAGACATACTTATGTGAAATGTAAGAACAACCCTTTTTCACTAAATCCGATATAGATGGGCACAACAAATTTTACAAAAATCAAAAACCATTCTGTGTAATATTTGTCAAAAATCTTTCCGTCAAAAATTTCATTTTAAAACACATCAATTACTCGATAGTGGGGTGAAAGAGTTCAAGTGTCCCTTTTGTGAATAGCGGTTCCATTTTAAAATGTAATGATAAATAACCTCACCACACATAAGAAGGAACCGACCTTCAAATGCAATATATGTCAGAAATTTTTGGGATCCGCTCGTGCTATCCAACGCAACTTCACATTCCAACACATACTGGAGGCAAGCAGTACCAATTTGAAATATGTGACAAAATATTTTCAAAAAAATGTAATTTGCGCAAACACAAATATATGCACAAGGTGTTCAGAAAAACAAAATTTAAAATCTACACATGTTTATTCACAGTGGACTTATAGTTGATCCGTGTGAATTGTGAGATAAGCCATTTAATCAACAGATCAGTTTAAACTTGTACTAAAAACGTGTACAATATGGACTAATGAAACACACATGCCTTTTATGTGGAAAATGGTTTGTTACCAGATATAATTAAGAAAATTAGCTAGGCTTCATATTGACGAAAACCGCATAAATGCTCTCATTGCTCAACCACTTATGTGGACGAGAGTAACTCGTGCAATAATAAGAAATCACAACACAAATTGATCTTAGACGTTTAGGAAATAAACTAGAAAACCATTGCATAATGAAGAAAGGTTCTAACTTTAGAATTTACTTTTGCAAATTATAATGAGCAATACAGATAATTCCGAAAATTTGTTATAATTATTTCCAGATAATGGCCCATGTTGTGCATATAATGTAAGCAAGATTTAATACGTGATATAACTTCCTAAACCTGAACAAATTAAACATAAACTAAATATTCATTTAATATATATTTTTCGACAAACTTTCTTAATCTTATTGGCTATCTTCGACAAACACAGAATCAATAACAAAACTAATCTGTAGAGCAATGCAGTCCCAAGTAACAAACAATTTACACTAAAGACTCCATAACATGATAAGCCAACAATAGACTTAGAATCAATTGGTTGTGGAGGTGCCAACTTGTCAAGATTGATAACATTTGAGTACCGCAGGTTCTTGTTTCGCGAATATAAAAAGTCAGAAAGCCTGTCTATCTTCTGAAATTCTCCCGTTTCCATCCACTTTCTAAAAATCTCACTTGCTCTTGCTGACATGTAACCAGATAATTGTAACACCCAAATCAAAAAATGTGAATAGGTACCATAGTCGACTGTAACGCATACATATTTGTTATCAACTAATATTTTATTTTTGGTGACAAAATTAGTGAAAAACAAATATTCTTCAAGGATAGCATAGCTTGCAATTTTCTTTTGCGCCATAAATTTTACCATTTCAGTTAAATTTGTAAGTGGAATTTGATCAGATGTAGCAATATTTTCGAGTTTGCGTAAGTTTAAACTTTGTTTAAATGTGTCTACTGTATCTTGAGGTGTAAGAGTAGTTAACACCCATATGAAACTTTCTTTAAAAGGAACCCAAATTTTGTATCCATTATCCAGTCCAAGCAACAAACTGTCAGGAATTCCTTGAATGCGTGTGCTATCTGACGATATGTAGCTTTGATGAACGAAACCGAGAATTGCCACAGGAACCAGAAATGACGCAAGAATGCGCCTGTCCACACTGTTCAGATTAATCTCAGTACAAATCCATACACCAAGAACTGAAATGCCAATTAAAAGGTCTTTTGTAATTACTGCAAGAACTAAACAGGTAATTCCTACAGCAAGCCACACTGTCCAATCGATGATTGTAAAATTTGTTAGGTCGTAACTAGTGTACTGGTTGGAGTTAAAACATGCCACATATGTTGCAAACTTTCTAAATAGTTTAATATTTACAAAGTAGTGTTCGTGATTGTTTGCCACATTTAAGGGATCTATGTGTAGCCACAACGAGTGTGTAAAATAAACTTGCAAGTTCCATTTATTTTGATGAGAATCCGGAGCATTGTATAGTTCCAAGGTTGCATTTAATACCCCCTGCAAACTTGAAAGGGCAACTGCACGTTTACGATCGCACAGACTTAAAGCATTTATCAGAGATTTTAAACCATCCCTATGGGAGCTGAAGCCTTTAATGCAAGAGTCACGTGGCAAATACACGACATGAACAAAACTTATCAAATGTTTGAATGGAAAAGATATAAACACTGTTTGACCGTGACCATTTGAGTTAATTGACGTAGACACATGATGCATATCTTTGTAGGAGTTAAGTTTAAATTGTAATAGAGTAATAAAAATGGCTTCGCAAAAGTAACACAAGATGTAAACTGAGTTTTTCTCAAGTTCACTATAGAATATAATGCTGGCATGAAACGGTTTTACATCATACAGAGGAAGTGATCTAAAGACCTGAGTAATAAATAGTAGGTTGTTTTGGTTTAGATAGGATACTTGTGTAAAGAAAATGACTCTGTCTGAGCTTCCAAAACCCGACCTTTGGATAGCTTGCACGGTGTGGTATAAATTGTCATTTGTGAGCAAAACAAAAACTGTTGGACCATTTGTGTATTTAGGGGCAAAACGAAAATATCCCATTTTGATAGTTAGAACATTATTCTGTTCTTTCAGAAAAGCGTCAGATAGCCCTAATTTGAGGTTGGCAACATCGTGAATGGTGTATGTATTCAAATTGTTTCCGATTGACTGTTTGGTTTCAAGTGGAACAAGCTGCTGAGATGACGACAGGACAATGTTTATCAAGCAATTATCATCATGTTTGAATGGTAAATATGGTCGAAAATCTGAGCATACAAATGAATTACTTGAAATTAAAAAAGTGACAAAAATACTTTTTACAAAAGTAGCCATTTGAACTTTTATACATAAATATTTCGGTTTGAAAGTATTTTTTGTTTAAATGAATGCAATGTCAGAATAATTTATTGTTCTAGGTTCCGAAAAAATTTTAACGGAATTTGTACTACGAAATAATTCAATGATTTAGACAAGATGAAAGCTTGGAAAGGTTTAATTCCTGTATAATGCTTACACAAGTGTCCTAAGACTAAAAGTCTACAACATGAGTTATTGAATTCAAGTAGGAAAGAACACAATGTAAGTTACGAGCTGGTTTTATAACTTTAGTTAAGCTTTAGTGCAATAGGTATGCAGACGTACAACATAGAACCAGCCAATAATATAAAACTACGTTCTGCGTCATCGGGATATTGAAGTACACAAACGTCGGCTACCAAATATAATCTGTGGAAAATTTCGGGAAATAAAAACCTGAGGTACTGAACATAACAGATTAAAGTAATTTAGTGAAGTGGTCAACGTTCTACCATATAAGCTAAACATGTTTCATAACTACCCCTTATATGGCGTCGTAATTCCTACACGTGCCAAATGTAGTTGCTTGTATTAATCGTTTCGTCATGACATAAGCCATGACTAATGAAATATTTTTGAATATTACCTCCGAGTTAGCACCATTTCTTGTATTTTATGCAAGCCTGGCTTTTACAAGAACAATTTCATATTCATGACCTTTTTACTTATGATACGCTATCAAATTTAGTATTCCTCAGATTAAATAAGCCCAAGTATAGAAGAATGTGTAAGCCAACCTGTCTGTGATATAGTATTATTGGAATAGGCTTACAAAACTTCTTATAATATAAATTGCCCGGAAAATCATAATTCAACTCAAATATGTGTGATATACAACTGAAAATGTCTGATGTAGCAAAAAGTTTATCAAAAGTATTGTGCTGCTTACAGATAATACTTTTTCTTATGATAAATTTAATGCGGTCAAGAAGTTTTTCCTATGGTCAAGATATTACATAAGCATATAAGACACACGCGTACAAACGACAGAATTAATTGAAATGATAAAAGCTACAACAATAGTGAATATCGAAAGAGCCATTGGGATCTTTAAGAAAAGGGTTGAAAGTGTTTCATGTGTAAATATATTCAATAAAAGTATTGCTTCTAGCTATAAATCAACCATAGTGATATTATTTGTCTACAAATTGCTTTGGTGCTGTAAAGCAAATTAAAGGTTTTGAATTTTAAAACCTTTGCTATTGCTGAACCTCAGTTCTTCAAAATGAAGCTTAAAGCGTTATTAATTGACTTGAAAGAAGGCAGCAGAAAGAGCAAAGAGTTGGGTGGTGTTATGAAATTAATTAAGCTGTAGTGCAAAAGTTATGCATAAATATAACCAAAAATAAATGAGGAAATATTTCAAATTAAAAAACTTGAGGTACTGGACATAACAGATTGAAGTCATATATTAAAGTGGGCAAGTGTCTACCAAAACAAGTTTCATAACTACCACTTACGAGTTTACTCCTACAAAGTGCCAAAATCAGTTGCATGTTTTATCCTTTTGACATGACAGAAGCTATGAATAATGAAGTATTTGGGAATATTATTACGGGGTGAGCACCATACGCTGTGGGTTTTTTATATAATCCTATGGTTTACAAAGTTAATTAAATTTTTTGTTCATAACCTTTTTTACTTATGGTATACTACCAATTTTGGTGTTCCTCTGATTAAATAATCTATAGTGATATTAAAATAGGCTTTCAAAACTTTTAGTTATACAAATTACCCGGATGATCATAATTCAACTCAAACATGTTTGGCATACAACTGAAAATGTCTGATCTGGCAAAACGTTTAGACAACAGCATTGTGCAGCTTATCGGAAATAATTTTCCTTTTGATTTGAAAATTTGCTGAAATTTTTCTTTGCGAGTTTAAAAAGCGATTAGTGCGAAAGCTATGCATATTTATAACCAAAAACCTATAAATTGCACAAATGAATCTAGTTATATTAATGTAAGAATAAAAAAAGTGTTATAACTTCGTTTTTTGGGGAAATATACATGTGTCGGCTAGCAAAGTAATAAAATGAGGAATAATTTCTGGACAAAAAAAGAGGTACTATATGTAACTCATCATTGTAATTTAGTAAAATGGTTAAGTGTCTACCCGTTAATCACAACAAGTTTCGTAACTACCTTGAACATGGCACGTGGCGATAGCAAATTATTTTAAGCTGTTGGTTTTTTCATGAAATTAAAATATATTTTGCCCTGATTGTTGGTTATATGAACATAGTTAATTCCGAGTTTGACATGAAATGAGCAATGAATAATGAGAAATTTGCATATGTTATTGCCTTTAAGCTAATCTGATGGAAATCAAGTCTTTTCTATCCAAAATTTGTTTTAATGCTTGCAATTTTGTAATATTTATGATAATTTATCAATTTTGTTATACTGTGAATGATACATTGTTCCATGCGAAACTGAAAATGTAGACCAACTTGATCGTTGTATTGCACTGATTAAATGAGCTTACAAAAGTTTTAACCATACAAATTTCCGGTAAAAACCTTACCTTGTTCGAATATGTTTGACATACAACTGCGTAATGTAGCATGAAAAATGTTCGCGAATCAAATGTGGTATGTAATATTAATATTTACATAAGTGTTTCAACTCATTAGTAATCATAAACAAGCACTCTTTTTTTGCTTTTTGAAGTTTACAACTTTTTGTAGTGAACTAATTCCAAACATATCTCTTAAAAGAGTTCAATAATCGTTGGTATATGGGTACTACAAGCATGCATATAAATACATATCCCTATTTTTAATTAAAACGCTTAATAATTGTATTTATACACTAACGTATAATCTATTAAAACTTTTTTGGGGAATTTTGGTTTGCTTAGAAATTTCAGAAGTACATATTTACGGTGTTTAGGAATAACAGTATTAGAGTGTCTCATTGTAAACATTGTGAAAAATGTGCCCTAAAAAGCCATTTTTACATGGAAGCATATAAAATGCCATTATCGTGCAATAAATGTTATAATTGTTAGACGTTCGCATGTACTCTAAAATTTCCCATGCAGGTACAAAGTGGATAAACACATTTAAAATTATTTAAGCAGAAATAAATCCAACAGGTATATCATACACGTATTTTAGAATCTTTACTTACAGCAATCATCGCCATCTGTCAATCGACCACTGCCGTAGGAACTTGCTTCTTCTTAGCAGAATTTAATAATTGTGTTTCTTTTCTCATGATTTCATGACACAATTTAAAACAACATTTCTACTTTAAGTCTCCTGCGTGATCAAAAATTAAGCGAACTTGCAAGTATTCATGATTGGTAATTTTTGTTTTTAGATATGTAAATATTTCACTTGCCTTTTGGCACTTGGCATAACCAAGCACAAGCATGTGTGTGTCAAACCTTTAAATTTATTTCTGTACATATCTCTACGCCCAAAACCGAAATGCCATTAAAAATGTATTGTAACCATCGCAAGGAATAAGCAGGTAAATGCAACGGTAAACTATTCAGCCCAATTGATGATTGTAAAATTACTTGGCCCGCAGGCTGAGAATTAGTTCTAGCAAACACTTGCCAGATATGATGTAAAACATATCGATAATCAGACAAAATAATGCCTATGATTCTTAGCAATAATATTACGAAAATCAGTTAGTAACATTAAAGGATTTATAACATAAAACTGTAAATGGCTTTGCACTCCAGATAATCTGGTTTACCGATAAGTATTAGAATTATATTTAACGCTGCCCGCATTGTTGAAAAATAACTTAAGGTTAACGATCACGTCGAGTTAAAGCATCTACAAAAATATGCGACCATTAATTCAGAGAACTGAAGCCTTTAATAGAGACATCGTTAGGATATTATCAACAAGTATACAATTAATGAGATATATGGCTAAATAAGATATAAACACTGTTTGACAGTGACAGATTGAATTAAATGATGTCAGCACGAACTGAAGTTCTTTATAGCAGTGAAGTTTAAATAGTATGAGATCGACTAAATGGAAATGCAATCAATACATCTCATCAGAATTCATTTACCCTTCTGATTATCAACTTTTGGTTGATCACCTTTCTGTCATCTACAACATGATATGTGCTATCATTCAATATTATATTGATAGCGAAACCCAAATGTACAACTTGATAATGCCATGTGTTAATAAACAGTATTCAAAAAACGATATTTGGATTGATAATCAGTTTATTTAGTTACATAAAATTTAAGGCTACAAAAATAAGCTCATATTATATCGTGCATGCAACATGTTTTCAAAATTGCAATATAAGTTTTTTTACTCAAAATGTAGTAACCGTATCACGAACCTATAAAATTGAAAAATAATTAACCTAGATTTAGTAATTTTCCCAAAAACTTGGTATGAGATTTCCACAAATTTTCTTCACTCTATAGCCAACCTTCAACAAATACAACTTCATTACCAAAATTGACTTATAAAGCAATGCAGTCCCAAGTAACAAACAATTTACACCAAACATCCCATAACATGACAGTCCCACAATAGATTCTGAGTCAATCGGTTGTGGAGGTGCTTGCTTATCAAGATAGATTACATTTGAGTACCGCAAGTTTTTGTTCCTTGAATCTATAAAATCAGCGAGCCCATCCATCTTCTGATACTCCCCCGTTTCAAACCATTTTCTGAAAATATAACTTGCTCTTGCTGACATGTAACCTGAAAATTGGAAAATCCAGAATTCATACTCCGAGTAGCTCTTTTCGTGAACTGAGACGCATACATATTTGTTATCTACTAATATTTTGTTTTCATTTACAAAATTTGTGAAAAACACATATTCTTCAAAAAGTGCAAAACTTGCTATTTTCTTTTCAGCCATAAACTTTACCATGTAACTTAAATTGGTAAGAGGAATTTTTTCAGATCCTATTATAGTTTCAAAATTGCGCCCGTTTACAGTTTGATAAAACAGATTCTTTAAATTTTGGGAGATGAAGGTATTAATCATCCATATAACTAGCTCCTTGTGTGGTATCCAAACTTTATATCCACTATCCAATCCCAACAAAATGCTATCAGGAATACCTTGAATTCGTGTGCTATCTGAGGAAATATAGCTTTGGTGAACAAACCCAAGAATCGCCACAGGAACCAGAAACGACGATACTATACGCCTGTCCACCCTGTTTAAATTAATTTCTGTGCAGATCCATACACCAAGAACTGAAATTCCAATCAAGAGGTCTTTTGTAATAAATGCAAGGATTAGGCATGTTAAAGCTACAAGAACCCACACTGTCCAATGAACAACTGTGAAATTCGTAAGGTCATATTGCAAAAATTGTTTCGAGTGAAAACAGGCCACATATGTGGCCAAATTCCTTAATATTTTAACATTTGCAAAGTAGTTTCCATGACTGTTTGCAACATTTGGGAAATCCATATCTAAAAATTTTGTGTCTGTGAAAATATACTGCAAATGCCATTTACCCTCATCCGAATTCCTGTTACCAAAAAGATCTAAGGTTACATTTAATACACTCTGCATGGTTGACAAAAAAACAAAACGTTTGCGATCACATAAAGCTAACGTGTTCATTAGAGATTTTAAACTGTTTTTGTAGGAACTAAAGCCTCTAAAACAAAAATGATGTGGGGATATTTCAGCAATCACAAAATCAAGCATACGCTGAACTCCAGTAGGAGTAGACACAACTACATTTCGACCGTAACCGTATGAATTTACTGACTGAGCAACATAATGAATTTCTTGATAAAGGTAAAGTTTAAATGGTAATAGCACAGCGAAACTGGAACTGCAAAAGTAACACAATATATAAACTAGATTTTCTTCAGCTTTACTATAGAAAACTACACTAGCATGAAACGGCTGCACATCATACTGCGGCAAAAATTTAAAGAACCTAGTTATGTAAAATAGGTTGTTCTGGTTTAACGCAGATACTTGCGTAAAAAACACAACTCGATCTGAATTGCCAAATCCCGACTTTCGGATTGCTTGCACAATGTGGTACAAGTTGTCATTTGTGAGCAAAAGAAAAACCGTTGGACCCTTTGTGTATTTTGGGGCAAATCGAAAATATCCCATTTTATTCGTAAGAACATTCTTCTGTTCTTTCAGCAAGGTATCCGATATACCTAATTTCAGGTTTGCAACATCGTGAATGGTGTATGTATTCAAATTGTTTCCGATTTGTTTTTTGGATTCAAGTGGAACAAGCTGCCGAGATGAGGACAGGACAATGTTTATCAAGCAATGATTATCATGTTTAAATGGTAGGTATGGTTGAAAGTCTGATGCGACAAACCAATTAATTGTAGTAACAGCTACAATAATATTTGCTATTAAGTGAGCCATTTAAGATTTAGCTATAAAAAATAATTCGAAAGAATTTTCTCCTTGAATTTATTTAGCAAGAGGTTCGAAGTTCTTTCAAAATATTTTAATGGTTTTTCTGCTTAAGAAATAGCTCTGTATTAAAGCCGAATGAAAGGGTTTAGAAACGTTAAATTCTGGTATAATAATTCAAGTAAACTCTACAACATTCATGTATTTAAATAGAACAGAACAAAAAGTAACTACTTTGCTGGTTTTGTGAATCTAAGGTAAAGTGCAACAGTTATATATGCGTACAAGGTAAAATTACGTTTCGGTGAAA
This sequence comes from Entomobrya multifasciata, assembly GCA_034693345.1. Lineage (NCBI taxonomy): Eukaryota > Metazoa > Arthropoda > Collembola > Entomobryomorpha > Entomobryidae > Entomobrya > Entomobrya multifasciata. The sequence goes on along the minus strand of JAQFXM010000923.1, from coordinate 24,245 downwards.
TACACACGCTGGCTACCAAAGAAAAAATGTACAAAAAGTTTTTATATGAAAAATAGAGGTACTAGATATCCCAGATAAAATTAATTTAGTAAATTGTAATTTATCTACCATTTAATCAAAACAAGTTTCGTAACTCACCCTAAAATAGCAACGTGACTCCGACAAAGTACCAAAAGTAGTTTCTCATCTTATAAAATAAAAATCTGTACTGCTCCTTTCGTAAGCATTAAAAACAAATTTCAACATAAGATACTGCATTGGCCTTGAATAATGAGGTATGTGTGATTTTTTTGCCGTCTAGTTAAATATGTAAGCATAATATTCAAGATGTGTTTAATAAAGAAATCTTTATGTATAGCATTCTGTATTTATGAAAGCTTACCAATTCTGGTATACGGTGAATTTAATATAACTTCACGTAAAGTTGACTATATTAACCAACCTGTCCATTGCATTGTATGTAATATTAAAATGGGTTTACAAAAGTTTTAATCATTATTATTACCCGGAAAATCAAAAATGAACTCAAATATTTATGGCGTACTGAGATTCGGATGTGCCCAAAAGCTGAAACCAAGGTTATGAAGTTAATTAAGCTATGGTGTAAATGCTAAGCATATGTATTAGTATAACCAAAAACTTATATAAATCGCACACACAGCATATTATACATATGAAGGAATGCAAAACATTTAATGGGGAAACACACAAATATTGGCTAGGGACGTTATAAAATGAGGAAATATATGTCAATGCAAAAACCAGAGGCATAAAAAAGAATACTTTTACTTAATATAATTCAGTATATTAATTTAGTAAAATGGTTGGCTTTCTATCTTTTAATCTCCCTTTTCGTAACTACCTTTAACATGACACGTGGAGATGGCAAAAGCAGTTGGTTATTTGATGAAATTAAGAGGTATATTTTGCCCGTGTCGTTGGTTATATGAACGTATTTAGTTCGAAGTTTGACATGACATAAGCAATGAATAATGAGGCATTTGCCAGCAACCAAGTCGTTTGTAATACAAATCTTGTTTTAATGCTAAAAACTTGTATTTTTTATAGAATTTATGAAAGTAAGTCCTACTAGATATGAAAGACATTTGTAGCTACGGGTTTTTGCCATATTTTATCACTGAATTCATGAATTTGTTAACTGAAAATTTATCTGTTAGCTCGGGAATCAAATATTATTGTTTACACAAGCAAATATAAGAGATTTAGGTTCCAAAATGATTAATTTGCTACCTTATTATCACAAGTTTAGTAACTACCTTTTCACTTGGCTTGTGGTATTGGTTATTTTATTATAAAAACTAAACTGTCCTTTCGTTAGGATTAATTACATATTTCAGAATTTGACATGGCATAAGACATGAGATATATGATAAAATAGTGGCCATTTAACTTAACTGATGAGCTGCATAAGTCGTTTCTTTTGCACGAACCTGGTTCAAGCATGACCACTTTTTATTTAAATGCTAATCAATATGGACTACCAAAGTTGGTTTTCATTATTTGAAATAATTCCCTGTAAAAATTGATATGATAATATTAACATGAGCTGACAAAGCTTAAAATCATACCGAGCAACCCAGTACTTACATTTGAGTTGTAGAGTTCAGTATGTTTTTCCAATCAATCTTTAATTTAATCAATTCAAGCCAACCAAGCATGTTATATTTCAGTCGTATTTATCAACAACCATGCCAGATTAGCCTAGTTATGGATAAAAATAAAATTATTCGTCGCAAAATTCTACACGCCATGTACATCATGAACGAAAATTTTGTTTTTACAAGCTTAGCATATTTTCTCAACAGGCTTATTAATAATGCATCTATAAATAACATGTAAGATTTGAAATGAAGCAAGCTCATCCACATTCTAAAAAGTTTTTCTCAAAACAAAAAATTATTTGTTCCCTCGCTTTTTAACATTTGTTGACACATCCTCTAGAACGCTGGGTGATTTCATTTTCATTTTGCTGCATTATTAAGACTTTGTTTTTTACTATGTACATAAATGGTATGCACTGCTGTGATGTGCTTAAGAGGGTAATCCCATGATTTAGACAGCACGTAAGCATACACGACATATTTAATCAAGTAGTACATACGAATAACAAGCGGTCCGTGATATGAATGGGTATGCTTTTTATGAATTTCTTGTATAAGGTTTCGGACGATAGACTACAAGTCTTGAAAGTTTAAAGCTGCATGCTTAGGCTCAACGTGTTTAAAAAACAAACTTCAAGATTAATTCCAAATATTTTCAAACTTGTAGCACACATCGAAGGAGCAAGCGTGAAGCAAATAAAAAAATTCCATGTGGGGTACCTCAGCTCTTTTTTATAACGGAATAAGTGCATTTAAGTTCAAAAACATGTTGACGAATCGTGCATATAGAACGTATACAAATTTATTTTTAGGAAAAGTAAACTATGCGATCTACTTTACTCGAGATTTCACATTGTTAGTCAAAATAGGCACAGTTTAATGAATATCACAAAAACGTTTGTGATACTGACTGCTTTTTGTTTTAAGTTTGTTGGATGATCAGTTTGTACATTTTTGCCATAAGGCATAGAAACGTTAGAAACTAGTACATATTTTATACGATATTATCTGTTTCATCGATTTCTTTTAATGTTATAAAATAAAACGAGCGATCATTTTACTTTACAAAATGAAAACTAATTTCAACAACTTCAAGTGCACAGCTTGTGAAAAAATGTATATTTCAAAGCAATCCCTACAAGCACACAGAAAAATTCATCTTGGAATTCACCAGTGCTTATTCTGCGGCAAATCATTTGCTTATTTTCAGCACCTTTTAACTCATTATCGATCTCACTTGAACGAGAAGACATGCTTTTGTGATTTTTGTGATCAATCTTTTTCTACTGAATTCAATTTCAAGCAGCACATGAAGTCTCATACAAATGATAAGCCATTTTCATGCGATCTTTGCCGGAAATCATTCAGCCAAAAATCTTCTCTCAAAGTACATCAATTACGCCACAGTGGTGTCAAAGACTTGAAGTGTACATTTTGTGAAAAAAAGTTCAATTCAAAGTATAGCTTGAGATGTCACATTAACAGACATAAGAAGGAGACGCCGTTCAAATGCCATTTATGCCAGACATTTTTGGGATCCTCTAGTGCTCTCACGAAACACATTCAAGTACATACTGGAGAGAAGCCGTACCGTTGTCAAATATGTGACAAATCATTTTCACGGAAGAGTGATCTACAAAGACACAAGGATGCACACGCTGGAATTAAACGGCATATTTGCGTTGTTTGCAATAAAATGTTTAGAACAAATCAGCATTTATATGAACACAAGTCAACACACAGTGAATTGAAATCCAGTACATGTGAATTATGTGGTAAATCATTCAACCAACAAAACAGCTTAAAGAAGCACCAAAAACGTGCTCACGATCGAGTAAAAGAGCACGAATGCAATTTGTGTGGAAAACAGTTTGTTACTAATGTTGAGTTAGTAAGTCATATCAGAGTTCATACTGGAGAGAAGCCTTATAAATGTTCTAAATGTTCTTCTGCGTTTGCTCATTCGAGCACCTTGCGCCTACATACTAGAACTCACTCATGAAGCTGATATACATTTTTTAAACATAAAGTGAAAGTTTGATTAACCTTTGCGACATAATTATTATGAATAGAAACTTTGTTGTTGCAATCTTGTGGGAGTTGTTCAATTTTAAGACTGGTAAATGGAGAATTGTTAATAATTTTCTAATCAAATAAATCTTTTGATAATATAGTATAAACACAATGAACCATCATTTGTATGAAAATTTATAACTCATTAGAGATTCAGTTTTACTGATATTTGCTACTAGCATATTTGTTTAATATACAATACCTTAGAACCTAATAAATCAAGCTTATATTTTAACAGATTTGATTCAAAAAAATACGGATAATTCCAACTACAAGGTAGTAAATTGTTTTTACAACGAAACCGTTTGTATAAGACTATTCGGATCTTATATTTTCTTTATATATTTCTTCCATTTATTCCAGCACTGGTATTTTATTTGGTTTTATAGCATCTGGAACTCATTTTTATATCTTCTTCAACGCATAAATGGGCTTGCTATTATAATTATTCTCAAAACCCATTAAAAACCCTACAAATATTAGAAAACATCATAATCGTAAACTTGAAGTTGTGCAGAAGTAAAAATTAGGCCAAAATTAGAGCCCTAGCGATTAAGCCGATATCTAACTATGCTAAAGCGGTAAAATTCAAGGTGACATCACTTTGGCTCAAGTGCCCATGAAGTCAAATGATTTGGAGCTTAATTATCTTATATTAGTAAGTTACTATGGCCAAAGTATCAAGCTGATCTGTTAAAATATGTCGGAGGGCACACCTCGTAAGACGGCCAGATATATGAATTTTAATTTCGACAGGATAAATATCCTATATATAAATGAGTACTTAACTATATGCTATGCAATGTCATATACATCCTCTATCCCCATTGTACATACGAGATAACACGATAATTGAAATGCTTTGTTATACGCATTACATCTATTTGTAACACTGATTTTTCAGCCGGATAAAGAACACAAATCGATATTTTTAACGCGGCTTAAACAAACTTCTTTGACAGCACAACTAATTTTACATGGAATATTGCATACCATTATGGAACAACGATTCTCAATAAATGTGCATCTTTAACATTAAATGAAGCCGGAATTCTAGTTTCTTTTGTGTAACGTAAAGATGTGAATTGAAAGCTTAAATTATGAATCTACAAATGAAAATATCATTTTGTGAAATGAAAATGCTGGAATTAAGTGCTTAAAAAAATTAAATGTAATCAGATTTAACAGCTAGACTTGATCTCAACGTGATATTCCAGTCTAAGGATGCATAATTTTTTCGTGTTTCTGAATCAATACAATACGAGATATGTAATTATAATGACATCGACAAATGTCATTATGTTTTACTCCAGTATTTACTTTAAATTACGGCCTGCGTAGTTACATCCGTCACTTATTCTAGTGGGGTATTCTAGAAATGTTTATGTACGCATTAAAATGATGTGCTGTTGAGAACAAATACAAATTATATAACTGATTCCTGAATTCTAATAAGTGTAGGTGTTTATAACTTCAGTAAGCTTAACAATATTAGGTGAAAAAGAAACGAGAAAGCTGTTATAACAACGACAGCTGTTCATATACGAGCTTTAAATGTTAAAATTGAACGCAAATTATGAAATATGTTAGGGTAACTCCGAGTAACTCTAAATACAAAAAAGAACTTTGAAATATATTCATATGGTTAATATTAAATTTATACTGAAGATTGGCTACCTTTGCTGCTAATGAATATGTCACAGTAAACACGCCACTTCCTTTTATAGCGACAACATGATGATCCAACTCATTAATAACCATGTTCAAACAGTCACTGGGAAAACGCTTCCAATTCTCTTCAATTAATAACCATTCTTTAAAATGAATCATCTAATAGCAAAAACAGCATGTAAGCACAGTTCTAACAAATAGCATTTTTATATCGAAATATATTTAGTACCTGTTTTGAAACGTCAGCAGCTGCAAAAACCACAGAGCATGTACTCAGAAAATAGAATAGCAGCCTAATAACCTTGACCACATCGTTATTGTTGCCATTCTCCTCAAAAATATCATCAAAGCTTACCGCATAATACAAAATAGCTTCAACCAAAAACAAAGTCACACTTAATCCATACACTGAATTTATCATATTTGCAAGATGCTTTATGGCGCGATAACCACTATACAGGTTTTGATTAGAACAAAAGCTTTGTTTTGTGTGTCTACTAGCTTCAGTATCATCATCATGCTTTGCTTGAGTAGGTAAATTGTACAAAAATCTTTTAATTGATGCCCATAGAGTCATTACACCCATTAAAATGAAACAGTTGCGATGGGAACCTAAAGCACGTCTACAAATTCAATAATTTGACTCATTAATAGAGCAATTTAATTAATTTAATTATAAATAAAATACCAACCTGTAATAAAGCCCAAGCGATCCGATTATCCCCAAAACCGTTTCCGTGCCACCAATTGCTTTAAAAGACTGTACCTCCATGGTACAATTGTTTCCTGGATCGTTGCTCATAAATATATTGAATTTACTTGCATTTATAACCGCAGACCACCACCATTTAATATTCCACTTGGTTATTAAAAGACCCTCGGAACAAGTGATTTTTAAACCTCGTCCAAGTACCCAATTCAGTAAACTTATCAATGTGTAAAGTAAAATGACCAGATATATCCCTGTGTTGATCTTCCTTCTTCTGTTTAAATCATGTGTGGCATAAGAAACACCCCTTTGTGAATTTTTCAGAATAAAATTCAAAATATCTGAGATTTCATGCGATTTGAACCAAAATACACCGACAACTGCTAACTGCAAAAGGACTCCAGCAAACCCTAACATGAATTTAAAGTAAATTGATGGATTTTTCATGCTAAAATATTCCATTTTTCTGTCACTTAACATTCCAAATCGAATGTCTCGAAGTTGCCAGGTAAAGCCAAGAATTGTGAGGAAACCACAAACTATTTTTTGTGGTAACCAGGTTCTTATTATGAAAAGTGAGTACCCACAATATTTTACACCGCCGTTTTCAATATTTGTGTTTGCAGAACAAAATGATGCTTTTGAAGAGGACCCTGGTTTTATCTGTAAGGTTAATGTGGGTGACATTTGACCTTCGCGTATGTATACTAAACGGAATGGACACAAGCAAAGAAAGTAAGCAAAGTCGTAGTAAATCTTTAGAAAATTTGTAAGCTCCAAGTGGAAAACGTGGATGTTTTCTGTATGCGACATGTTTTGTGCTTGAAATAAAATACGAATCGTAGGTGCACAGAAAAATGTTAAATAGGGTATGAACGATATTCTTGACTGAACACGTAGTATAATTGAACAAAATGGGTTAGGCTGCGTCAAATAGATGTCAAGTAGTGGTAAATCAGTTATTGTGAAGTATAGCAAATTATATTGTTGTTTTTTTCACGTTACGACAAAAATAAGTAAATAGTTTCAACTGTACTTGTCAGTAAAATTGTAGTCCTGTGGTAATTATCACCAAACGAAATAATATGACAGGGTAGCTTTATTAACGAAGCAGGTGGTTACATAAAATATTGTTTATGAGCAGGTTGTATAATATCTACAGATGTTTTTCAAGTTACTCATACTTGTTGTCTTCAACACAACATAATATTTAATTATTGATTTAGTTTTCCCTTAAGGCTTGATAATATGTTAGCTTTATGTAGAAACAATATATGTGAGCTATGAATACCAGATTCTTTATATGATAAAAGCTATAATTATATTGATGTACGTATGCATACAATTAATATAAAATAAATGCTACTGTCCCTACTTCAAGAAATGAAGGTTGGTAATATTGCAGAGAACAGCTGCAAATTATAGCAAAATTGTAAACACAATTTTGCATGTTACAATGTATGAAATATATAAAATCACAACAACAGTTTATATTGTCTAGTATACGGATATTTATTTGAACAGTTATTATTTATTTGTACTGCAATAGCTTACAAAATCTTAGTTTTATAATTAAATTAACGACGCTGTTTTTTAGGGATGAACTTCAGCTTAAATGACATTCAAAATATATAAATTCAATATAATTATAGATGTCAGCTCCAGTGGTAACATTTTTGTACATTAGAATTACTCTTTTGAATATATTTTTAGGCTTTGCGGGAGACAGTTTTAAACTTGAACACAAATTATAAAATATGTAAGGGTAACTCCAAGCAGCTGCAAATACAGAAATCAATTAAAAACATTTATACATTTTACATTTAAAAAAATATTTACCAATTGTTACCTTAGCTGCTAATGAATAAGTCACAGTAAATACACCACTTCCTTTTATGGCAACAACATGATGATCCAGTTCATTAGTTATCGTGTACAAACAATCAGGGAGAAAAAGTTTCCGGTTTGTTTCAATTGATAGCCATTCCTTAAAATGGTTCATCTATTAGCAAAATTTTATTATATGGACACATATCGTTTCCTGATAGTAATATGATACAAAAATATATTTGGTACCTGTTTTGACACATCAGCAGCTGCAAAAACCACTGAACATGTACTCATAAAATAGAAGACTAGCCTGATAACCTTGATGGAATCATTATTGCTACTTTGCTCCACAAAAATATCATCAAAGCTTACCGCATAATACAAGATAGATTCAACCAGAAACAATGTAACGTTTAATCCATACACCGAATTTATCATATTTGCTAACTGCTTTATAGCAAGATAACCACTATGTAGGTTTTTGTTATGATAAGGATTTCGTATTGTATTTGTGTTGGCTTCAGTATCTTTGTGTCGCCTTGATTGATTGGGTAAATGATTTAAAAAGCGTTTGATCGATGCACAAAGCGTCATTATAGCCATTAGAATGAAACAGTTACGATGCAAACCCAGAACTTGTCTAAAATTTCAAACATATGAAATTAAATTGAACTAAGTTTAATCGTTATACTACATGTAAAATATCAACCTGTAGTAAAGTCCAAGCGATCCAATTATCCCCAAAAACGTATCCATGCCGCCTGTTGCTTTAAGTGACCGTTCATCTGTGGTACAATTATTTCCTGGCTCATTGCTCATGAATATATTATATTTACTCGCATTTATAACCGCAGACCACCACCATTTAATGCTCCACTTGGTTATCAACGGACCCTCGTAACAACTGGTTTTTAAGCCTCGTCCAAGTACCCAATTAAATACACTTATCAATGTAAACAGAAAAATTACTAAAAATATCCCCATGTTCACCCTTCTTCTTTTAGGTTGCTTAGTAGAATGAGAACTAGTGCGTTGAGAATTTTCAACCATGAAATTTAAAATTTTGGCAACTTTATCTGCTTTCAACCAAAATACACGAACAACTGCTAATTGCAAAAGGACACCAGCAATTGCCAACATAAATTTAAAATAAGTCGAGGGATTTTTCATGTTAAGTTCTTCCCATCTTCTGTCGTTTAACATGCCAAATCGAATATCTCTTATTTGCCAGGTAAAGCCAAGAATTGTGAGGAAACCACAAATTAACTTTTGAGGTAACCAGGGTTTTACTACGAAACGTGCTTCGCCGTAATAAACTCCTCCATTGTTTTCAATATTTTCGTTTGCGGAACAAAATGAGGATTTTGAAAATGAATCTGGTTTTATTTGTATGGACAGTGGTGATGGTTTTTGACCATCACGTCTGTATACAAGACGAAATGGGCATATGCAAAGAAAGTAAACAAAGTCGTAATAAATTTTTAGGAAATTTGTAAGTTCCAAGTGGAAAATGTGGGTGTTGTTTGTATGCGACATGTTTTATGCTTGGAATCATATAAAAAGTAAGTGCACCACATATTGTTGAAAAGGTAATGAATGATAGTCGATAATAAGCGCATATTATTAAACGGAATACGTTCGGCTACGTGTCAAATAAGTGTCAAGTAGTGATAAATGGAATATTGTAAAATATATCAAACATTATTGTTTTTTCACTTAACTGCAAAAATAAATTATACCTTTCAATTTTACTAAGTAAAAAAATTGTACTCCATTATTTAATTTAGCAACAAAAATAATATGACATGACAGGTTTATTAACGAAACAGGTGTTTATGATAAATATTGTTATGAGTGGGTAATATGTTTTTCATAGATTGTTTATTTACTTTAGATTACCCAATCTTGTTGTGTGCTACGTAATATAATAAGTAAAACTGATGTTTCATTCTTCAATTTATTTTTGTGAATACTTCATTCGTTTCATTTGTATTATATGTTTGTATATGTATTTTGGTTCGTACATTGTTTCTACATAAACTAAAAATATCGAGTAAATAAAATTAAACTAACAGTTCAAACTGTCTGTTATGCGACTATTAATTTACACAGTTGTCACAGTTGATTTGCTTTTAATGTAATATTTTATGAAGTTTACAATACTTTAATTTAACTAATGATTCTCAAGCGCGTTCTTATCGCAAAGTGACATGTTTTATGTATAACCGCAACTTTCATAACTTTTCTGGTAAATATTCTCCTAAGAAACCACAAGCAGTTCTGTGCGAAATTGTAACTTCTCGTACAAATATCAGCCTCGAACAAAACGAAAACAATAAGTGAAAAGGCTAGGCCAGCGGATGGAATGAAAGATAAAGTATAAATTCCACTTCTTTCAATACTTGAAGAACTGGAAATATTACTTCTTCTTTCTATTTCTCGGGCTTCGTCCACTTTAACTTTCACCATTATCGACCATTTAAAAAACCTTTCCCACCATTTGATAATGCCAGTTTGAAAAAAGTATCTTGATCGAAGTAGCATCTTGGTTGGGAAATGTCCAAAGTATCGATATCCAATCGATCTTTCATGAATCAAATCTTTCCCCTTCCAAACCGGCATTCTCCTTACTTGCATAGTATTGTACAAAATAATGGCATCCTCTTCTCTTAAAATCATAGCTGATTTGCTACATTTTGCCATATGAGTTTGCAAAATACGACTAACAGACTCATCAAATCCTGGTTTCATGTCACTTTGATTCCATCTGGGTAACATTTCAGAATTATCCAGAAAATATTTAGTTTTATTTGAAGCTTCCTTTTTAAAGTCACTCAATCTTTTCCAGTTTCCGACAGCCCAGTTCGTCATAATCTTAGACCAAAGTTCTGAAATAATTGGATACGCTTCATGGCCATTCTCTTGGAAATACTCTTTAGTAACGTTTAAAATACTCTTAGCTTGTATGTAAGATTGGGGTGCAACAAGAATTCTTCTGGTAAATATTGTAAAATTATTTTCAACCAATTTTTGAAATGTTTCGAAAGGTACTAACGGCGAGTCTAAAGTTAATCTTGTAATGTTATCACCTTTATATAAATTATTAAGAAAAAAGAATGCTACAGGTATAAATGCAAAAGATGGATAAAAGCTTAAACTTTTCCGAATCTTAATGTTTTCAAAAAGGCTTGACGATTGATCTAAAAACGTTCCCAGTAACTGAAAGTAAGTGTTTCCGAAAGTTACTCCAAAAGATATCCCGTGTTTCTTTACTGATCGGCAAATATATGTCATCAGATGCGAAGCAACTGCGCAAGAACCTACCAACAGCAACCAAATATATACATCAAAAACAACAAGTAATTCTTTTAAAGTGTGAATCCAATGAGCTTGCTCTCTATGACAACTCACGAAAACCAGTTTCTGTGTTCGGAACAATAAACCTTGGTCTTGAAAGGAACTTGATAATGTTTGCATTTGTCTAACAATTGCAGGACGAAACTTTGGATGGTAATTGATCGAAACAGACTTGGTACAAGTGGGATCGTATGGTAAGCCACCGCCTAAATTTACGCGTACTGTAGCAGTTATATTTTCTGAAATCAATTGGTAAATTATGTGTAAATCTGCTAAATATGAGATCGAAGAAGCACGTTTTAAACTTAGTTTACTAACATGTTCCAGTACAGCCCTTTTATTATGTCTAGATTTTTTTCTTAGATCGTTATAGCTACTTAAATATTTTGCTACAAGTATGTCTACTACAGAAGGATTTTTTGAACGACTGATTGCTCGATTTGTGGATCGGTCCAGACTAAATTTGGAACTTGGGAGTTGATTCGTATTGGTCAGAATCAGTTTAAACGGATCACATTTGTCACAATAAGGACAATGCACAAACAATCGTTTCCAGTGTGTTTCCAGTTTTAAGACTAGAATGGTTTCTGATAGTCGTATTGCATTGCGTTTATACGATACCGTTGAAATCCAGCGGTTTATTAGATATTTGGGACAGCTGGAGATATTTGTAACGTTGCAAATAAGTACTGAGATTTGCGGAATTGTGTCCAGATAATTTATTTTCCAGTTTTCCGACTTCTTGTTTAGTTTGGAGTATACCCAGAACGGGTCCTTAATTATTGTTCCCAAATTGGGATCATAATGGTATAAAGATTGCTCGTCTCGATGCTCGTCTTTGAAGTTTGGCAAGTCGAGGTAAACGTTTGCCATATAGTTGGCATTTTTATATGCGACGCGGAAATTTTCATTTTGGGTTTGACTTAAATATTTTTGACTTCTCGCAATGGAAAAAGATACTGTTTTATTGTTGAAAGTTATGGCTCGTTTGGATTCAAATTCAGAATTAATATTGCTCAGAACTGATTCTGGCAAGGATGGAGGGAATTTGATTTTTATTTCGTATGGAAACAAGTAAATCTCGTCCAACATTGAGATGTATCTAAGAAGAATAATGGGTTGGCTCAGAGTCGTGAAGTCGATGTCTAGACCATGAAAATTGATTAGCTGAGTTATGCAATTTGAGAAAGTATTTACAATGCTAATGTCAATGTCTGGATTGTTCTGAATGTTTGCTTGAAGTAATAAAACGCCACAAAGGAAAGATTCGAAATAAATTCCGACGAAGAAAACTAATTTTAAAATAGAATTGGTGGACATTTTGAAAATATTGTACTAACGTTGACAAAATATGATGTAACTTTTAACTTAAGTCAGCCATAAAATATTTCAATTGTTGCAAATGTAAAATGAGGAGCATCCGCAATGGTGTTGTAAAAGGTGATATTAACTAATACTTCGTGGAGCAATTTTGCATAATGTACAACGATACGGTTATACTTTCTTATTTATTAATTGAATATATTTAATGGTAGTCCACCTTAGCTTAAATTTTGCAACAAAGCTATAGTGTTGTTCCCCTTAAGAAATGTGTACCTTATGATTTTTCTGAGGAGATAATTAATTAACTTACGTTGTTGAAGCATCTAATAGTGGGTTAGTATCTATAGTTCCCATAGTAAAACATACCTGTCCATAATATCACTTTACTAAGCTATCACTAAGCTTCATGGCAGAGAATATGATTGAAGTCGGAAAATCCCATTCCCATTTGATGTCAACCAACTCAATTGGGTGTTCTCCTTTATAAAGGTAGTTGCGTAACATTTTATAATTATAACACCTTACATTACATATTTCTGTGTCAACCACGCGCCGAACTGTTGGTGTAGGTGTGTTATGGTAATTTTACTTGTTTAACCACTTTTGGAATGCATAAGGCAAGGTGATGCTCATAACAGATATGCATAACTACCCTCATATTTGATGATATAAAAACCTAAATTTTTAATTAAAAATCACATAAAGAACACATAAAAGTCCGTTCGTGTAATTTTTGTTTGCAAAAAGCCTTTGCTTATTTTTACAATACAGTAAAATACCTAAGACGGTGTTCAAAAATTTAATGTTAGAAACTTAAAGCTTAACTCAAAAGTTTTCTGAAACCTTCAAAGGGGATTAAACTTTAAGTTATCCCGAACATTTACACAATTTTACGTTTAAACTAGCAACTTCTAATCTAACATCACTAATATTAATCGATAATTTAAAGTTATATACATTATTTAATTTGTTACATAGTTAAATTTTTTGACTTTACTCCCGGATATTTGTAGGATGTAAAATCCTTACGGTACTATTGTGTACTTACATGCTCAATACGCAAAAAATTGAGGTTTTAAAGTTTTAGAAAATATGATATTCATTAAACACAAAAAAGGGCAGGATGGCACAACCCATAAATTTCCGTGCCAGATACAAATTTTACAATTGGTCTACTTACAATTCGCAACGTTGTATATGATATATATTTTGATTTACAATTTCATATTTTATGTAATGATTATACAGGTTAAAGAATGAATTTCAAAACTTACAATGATAAAATATCTGACACGGTATAGCTGTTTCGAAAAAAAATATTTATTAAAGATTTTTAGAAGCAATAATTTTTAAAAGTCTTTAGCTCAACAATTTGTACTTAGCAATCTTCGACAAAACTTGTCAAATGTCCCCTTTCCCAGGTATTTCCTCTTTCACAACATTTAATCATTTTCTCCTTTTCCTCGGGATTTCGAGTAACGCAATTCAAATAAGTACGTTGGTATCTCATCTCATCAAAAAATTTGACTACACTTAAAAACTTGTAAATGTATTTGTATTCAATAAAGTTATTAAAAATAAATATAGTACTTACCTTTTTGCATGTTGCATTAATTTCGCAACAACAGTCTCGGGTTTTATCTTGCAATATATACCTCCAGACATTTTTGGTTACGCAATGAATTTCAAAAGGAAAAGTCACTGGACGTTTACTTGCTACCACGGGATGATATTTGTGCTTCTTTTCTAGGTTTGCCTTAAAAACACAACATAGCTTCATTTCAACATTTCTTGAATTGAGAGGACAAACGGTATAATTTATTATTGACCTACCAATACACAGTCGAAGCACGTAACGCATACTAAAGTCACCAACCACACAGAATTCGGTGTCATTTAGAAAACTCATTGGACAATTATATTAAAAGATTAAGCAAAACGGTCAGGTAGTGGAATTGGCTTTACTTTAATTAACATTACTACTCGTGGAACGTCAGGAAATCTAATAAAAAGTTAGTTGAATCGAACGTATGTAGTTCATCCCCATTGTGTACGCATGCAATAATACTGTAATTAAAGATAATCTATTTATGCATCAAAAATTGTATAATGAGTCGTGATCATTTTAATTATTCTGTTTGTGATTGTAAGAAATAATTTGACGCAAATATTGTGCATGTGTTCAATTAAATTAAACTTTTCCTAAATGGTATCCCACAAATTTGGGTAAAACTTGCAAAATTGATTGGATATCTCCTTGAAAGATCTTTTTATTTTTATTTAAATAATGAAAATTGAATTGACATCACTAAATATAAATTATCAAGCATATTAACTGAAATCTTTTGGATTCAAATTTTATCCGTATTGATTTGGAACGAAGATGCTTTTGATACCTATTTGAGTGAATAACAAAATGGGCAACATGCGACTTCCAAGTATAGGAGGAATTGAACTGCTAGTTAAATAAATGAAGCTATTGCTCCAATGGTGTCAGAAGGATATGTTGTACCAGGAACCTTAGGTTGTGAATCATTTGACTTTTTAGCATTAAAAAAAGGTTGAATTATTTGAGAAGTTGAAAAAATTTATTTCTAAGTGAGACGAACATGTGAGATTATGGAATGAATTGAGTACTATGAGTTGTTCATAGAGCTGGGTGCTAGTAATTTTGTATGAAACATAGCGACAAATGATTGAGTGAACGTATTCCTATATTGGCTTTAATTTTAAGGACAACTGTAACTGCAACCATTTAAGACAGATGTTGTTGTATAGTATAAAACCTCAAGAAAATATTGTTCAAAACATTTTGACACCAATTCATTTGTAAACACAGTATATTGATTTTATTACACATGTTTAAATTTTCACTACAAAATTATGAACTGGATTTATTCCATGAATAGCATGAGTAAATGAATACATTTTCGTTAAAATGGCAGTTTAGAAAAAAATTAATTGTAATAAAAACATAGCTTGAACAAAATCTAATTAATACTCTAAAAACAAAATATTTAGGATAAAAACGAAAAAAATATTGAACTTTTCAAACCTCTGAATCAAAAATTTCAACCTAAGTACAAACCTCATTGATGGCTCGGTGGAAGTTTTCAGGACAAATAGAGCAGCACTTAACTTCTCCCTCAGTTCCAACAACGTCGGGGCAGCATTTTTGTCCTTCGCCATAGCAGTTGGTTTTTGGCAGATAGCACTATAAGAAATAAGTATTAAAAATATTTTAACATTTAGAATTTGCTAATGTTGCAACTATTCAATACACAATATTTCATTCTAGGTTTTTTTGAGTATAAATCTAATTGTATGTGTGCCCGTTAACTTACATTGTCTTTGACTCCCAAACTGAGAGAGTACTTTATGAACTCGTTATCCATGTCGACTTCTTCCCCATCTCCTCCAAGAGCGTTGCACAATGTAAATCCAATGATAACGACGACAAACCCACTGAACAGTTTTATAAATTGGACCATTGTGGCGAAGGCGACTGATTGTTTGGATAAAAGTTTAAACGAGAGACTATAGCTTGTTTACTTGGAGAGAGTTAAAACAATTGTGATGCAGTTGTTGTAAAATTTTGGGTTTTTATAAGCGTTCATTAAAGATTTTAATGTGCTTTGGGTAATTTTAGTAATATTGAGTCGCGATATGTTATATATTTAAGTCGTATGTACGTTTGGATAACAAATGGCCCCACTAAAATGGTAGTAAGAGGGCATTTAGGTTAGTAGAATGCAACAAACTTAAAAGATAAAAGGAGTTACACACGAATCCCAAGAAAAACGTATGCAGAATGAAAAGCTTAGGATTTTTTGGATGGTCTTGCAGGTTATTTGGGACAATATAATGCATACATATAGTAAATCTAAGAAGGATTATTTTACATGTTTTAAAACCGCACTTAGTGTGTTCATGAGGGCACTAGGGCTAACATTGCTTCTTGTTTTGTCAAGAAAATGTCAGTTAGGCTTTCGAAGTTTTATAGAATGGAGATATTTATAAAAATGTGTTATTTAAAGACACAGTGAAGACAGGTTTTCATAGGTCACTCAATGCGTTAGATATAGGAGAGGGTAAACGATTTGTCTAAATTTATTTTAGAACATGTACAACAGGGTAAAAGTTTTAATCAGCTTACAAGTAAGTGTATAAATGCATGTGTAATATACACCTGTGGTTTTGGGTTTGCTAACCAAAACAATGAACTGTAGTTTTAAATACCTTAGTTTATAAGAGTGATATTATTAATGAAGTGTCATTTAAAACGTAGAGCTTTAAATAACGTGGTTTGGTCCTTGTAATGTTAAAGTTAAACGAAAATGTACCAAAGTGACTTGAAATATTTTATGCTTTATTTTTAGGTTAAATTTGATTTGGAATGCAATTTAACTTATTTATAAATAAGATACCAAAAGAGAGAAAAGTAAGTACAATATGTTCATTGCTAGTCGAAAATTTGCTGCAAAGCATAATAAAGGAGTGATGTGAATAGGCCTGGACTCTGACGATAAGATGCAAATATAAGTGTGTATCATACATATAAGCATGATGTTCATGAATAAAATTTTCAATATTTATTGAATCGATTGAAAATAAAACCCCACAAGATAGTTTTCTGTAGACAATTGAAATAATTTTAGAAAATAATTGGAGATACTATAAAATGATAGGTAATACCAATGCAGGTGTAAAAAGCAAGGCTGATTTTAAATCGCCCAACAACGCTAAACATAGAAATCAGCTTATTTTTAAAATGAAGCATTCGTTAATTCAGTGTTAGACTTATGACACTAATTAATGGTAATTTGCTGTTCATTTTACTGTAAAATTTTGTAGTAATTCGATGCACAGTACTTATGTTTGAGGATTGAGGAGCCTTTTAACCAATTTTTCGGCAATTGCGAATAAAGGGCGATGATAAAAAATCAATTAACAATTACAAAGCATAAAAAAAATTTTGTTGGTTAAATTACTATAATATAATAATAGTACTCTAGTTACATTTTCGTAATAAACGAGTATTTCTGTAATATTCATATTTTTTGTTTTACGAAGGAAATATCACAAAATAATAAATAAACTTGATTTTGTATTAAAACTAAACAAAGTGCTTGAATTTACAAAACGCCATTTATAAAACCCTATTACAAATCTTCTGCAAACTCATTTTCAAAATAATTGACTGTTCATATTTTATGAGCCTTGTTTCAGCGGATCGAGTTTAAATTAATCGCTCATGAGTACAATTAATACAAAGCATTTCTTAAAAAAAAAATTCCTCGTCCATTTGGCTGTTTTTACAATTATGTTGTAAAACGATACACCATCATAATTTCTTCTCGCTTTGAAAAATAAGTATTCAAATCAAAATTGAATTAAAATGATATAAAAATATTAAATTATAAAAGCATACGATATGTTGCAAATATGATGTTATGACGCATGTGATCTTATAATGCTTTGTGTACTATACGTAAAAACGTGCTGCAATTTTGCAAATTGGAGAGAACACGCACGCATTTTCGCACATACAATGTTGTGAACACGACAATTAGACAAAATTTAACTAGACAAGACATAAGTTTCAATTTATGTAGTCATTTTATTACGGAATGATAAGCAAAACCACATCGGTTATGTTTTTAGTCAAAACATGGAAATAAATATTAACCGAATCTTTAGTTAAGCAAAACGTATCACCACACTTAACAGGTATCTCCATTTGCGCCCTCCACATTAATGCTAATGTGTAATTTCGATTATTTCTATTATGACTAAAGTACATATTTCTCATCTTTTCTACAAACTGCAAGCTGTATAATCTACTATACAAACCATCTTTTAAAAGACAAACCGCAATAGCAATGCCTCCAACAAAAGCTGCAACCGCCAACATCTCTAAGTAAACAGGTAAAAAGTCGTAACATCTTATAGCCATCCAAGCAAACAAAGTTATAATTACTTGACTCCAAGTCACAAGACAAAATATTAGCCAACAAATAACAAATTTATACGAAAAATATAGTAGACGAAGTACTAAATATAATCGGTACAAATGAAATCCTCCTAAGTTTTGTCTATTATTTAATAAAGTCCACATATAGTTTCTTGAATGACTTGCCAACAACGTAGTAGTAAAGAGTATGAGAAACATATATTTCATAACAAGCAGTAATCCCCCAGTGCACACCAAAAGTGACACGGCATAATAAGCGAAAATTTGCTGTACAGAAATATAATACAATGAGGGCATAACTAGTTCACGAACTAATATGTAAACAGGATTCAAATCAACAATGGTAGCCAATAAAGGGGCTGGTGTTCCGAAAACAATGATACCTCCAATTAAGTAGTTCATGATAAATCCAGCTGTGTCATGCTGGCGTTCCAACTCAATTCATATAATATGCCATTATTATACATAGTCCATTAAAACATCAAAATATGCATCCAATCAATGCAACAATTTTTTATTTGTTTTATTTTACCAATGCGGGCTCCATATATAAAGAAATCATCTAAAACATTTTTCACTCCACGATTTAATACTCCAAGTAATGTAACACCGATTTGTAAAGCAATGAGAGAAAATGACCCGATGAGAAGTAAGATTTCGATAATATTTAAATTAGTTTTCGATGGGAAATAGAATTTTTTAAACAGGAGATATATCAAACTTGAAAGAAACATTATTGTAAAAAATAACACACAAAGTATCCAGAAAAAATGTAATTTTGTTGTAGTTTGATGACCATAAAACTTTAGTTTTAAATTTTTTGCAGCGTCTATTTCTATCTCTACAAATAAAGGTGGAACAAAGCCATAACTGTTTTGGTAGAGCCACATAGCTCTAATTAGCAAAGGGGTGAGCGGAGATTCGGGATTCATACTTGCTAATTTGTATACGATACAATAGTTTTCTAATGAAATTACTGGCTAAAAAAAGAACTAGTAGGGTTATTTCAGGTTAAAACTACATGAGCATTTGCAAAGGGAAAATGTAAACTAAGGTTTATATAGGTCAGTGCTGAGGTTTTTAAAACTCATGCCTACATAAGCAGATTTTTTTTTGGAACAAACTAAATTTTTGGGTTGTCATAAAAATTAGATTTCAACTAAACCTCTTTTAATATGCCTTAGTATTGTATACTAAACTAAATAATTCAGAACAATCACGTGTTCCATAAAATTGAGTTTGTAGGGCTATGCTTATGTTTTTAAAAACCAATTTCCAACAATAGTTGTTGGTATTTGTATAAGTAAAACATAGTATAAAATATAAAGCCAAAATCCAATTTTCTTAGGCAATCTACACACTGACATGATGAAAAAATATATTAGTTTTTTTTGGTTTACAAGTTAATATCCAAGAAAAAACAGTATACATAACAACATCAATTTTCTAAGTAACCTCGTGGTTATGCATTAAACATTTATTGATGCAAGACGAATTCAATGATGACTGTGTTGACTGGTGTTACATTTAGAGCCAGATTTAAATAATAAAAAACAGCCAAAGAAAAACTAGTGCTTGAAAAAAGAATTTGGACCTAAGCATTTACGGCTGTATATATCTGTAAATTGACATATTTTAAAATCGAGTATCTATTTCCGTCATTGGAAAAATGGAGTTCTTTGATTTTTCGGAGAAAAAGTTTTGAGTGATTTATCAAATTTAAATACGTAAACACAGCATTGCAGTGCAAATATTATTCATATTTGACGCTTGTTTATTTTCTACTTCTTTTATAATTAACTTTGACGAAACGAAACAAACTTAAATACGGTAATGTTTCTTGAATTCGAATTTCGGCCTGAATAGAGTTGTTTTACCTGGTTGTTTACATGGTCTTTTGTTCATGGCTTTGTTGTTTGCTTTCGTTTACTATATCTATTACGAAAACTCATGCAGTGCAGGGGTAGTAAAGCAGCTCCCCTCCTCCTGATGCTTTACTACGAGAGCGATACCTTCCTACGTTAGGGCGTGCTCAATGAGTGTCGTGAATCATGATTGTTGGTTTGGTTGTTTGCTAGTTATTGGGTTTTTACTATACACGTCAAGCAAGGACAAGTGCAGTAGAGTGGTGAGTGCATCTGTCTGAGGGTGTTGGGGCTTTGAGTTCGATACTTGGTGCGAGTAGTATATTTTTGCTTATTTTTTTAAACGAAACTTGCATGAAATCTGCCTTATAGTCAACCTTAGAGAGGGCTCATCAATTTCGCATACATTTGACAGTTTTCACTTTCCTTCAACGTCAGTTAAAAGGCTTAAAGCCATAATTCACTGTATATATAAATGAAGAAAAGAAAAAAGTCCTCTAAATTAGTAAAATGTGGGTTATTGTGTAACAATTTCATAGGGTAGTTTCGTGTTAAGTTACAATTCAAAGTTCGTATCAGAAGTTGATATGATTTTATTGATGAATGCATTTGAGTGGTTTTTAAAATAGATATATTTTAGCGTTAAGCCACATTAAATTTATTTTTGTGTAATATGTAAACATAATAAAAGTAAAACAGTTACATGACGTATATGTTATTTATTCCAGTCAGGTATTTGAATACATATATACACATATATACATGAATATGTTCTTATAAAGTTATTAATATTTTACTGGCTTGTCGGTTTCTGTTATCGCACAGAAGCTACGTTGCACATATGACGTAATTGCAATGTAAGCGTTTAAACTACTGATAACACATTTTGAGATTACATTTTGAAGTACGGAATTCCTGTTTGAGTTTACTGAACTGTCTATCTGATAACAAGAAGTGAGACATAATATATTTTTTAACCTGTTGGTTAAACTAATGTGCATTTGCGTTTTATACAGAACGGAGGAAACTATTTTCTGTCAAAGAATTTCGTAATAAACCCATCATCCAACCAAGTCAAAGATTGTTTAAATTTACCACTGAACAATGGAACAAAAAATGGAAAATCTTAGTTTAGGAAACGACGAGAGTACTACACAGTGGGATTGCCCTGTCTGCTTTCAAATTCCAAAACGCAACATTTTCCAATGTGAAAATGGACACTCCATTTGCCATATTTGTTCAGCTGAAGTTAATGAATGCCCAATTTGCAGATCCTCAGGGGTCAAAATACGAAACCGATTGGCTGAAGACTTACTGGATTCTATGGAATTTCCATGTGGCTGGAAAAAACAAGGTTGTACCAAAACCATGAAGCGGTGTGAAATTACATCGCATGAGGATCTATGCTGGTTCAAGTAATAAACTAGATTAGCTTATTAATTTAATGATTCAAAAGAGACAATAATTTTTAAATATAAACTGTTATTTCTGATTGAAATTTATTTCAGCCCAATTGAGTACCAGCTCTGTTCACTATTTTACAAGAGCAAAAACTGTACCTACAAAGTTAACCCCGGCAAACTCTGTAAACCCACAAACTTGAACAAACTCATTCGTCATATGCTCAGCTTTCACAGTTACACAACTGAAACGCTGCAATATGAAACACCATACAGTGGTCTAAAAATTCTTAAATTCGAAAGGCCACAGTTTTTTAACTTTGGTATTCCTCCACAGGACTTAACATCAAACAATTTGTACTTTCGTATGATATTAATAGATTCGGATGAAACGGATGATTATGTGACTTGGGTTATTGTACATCTTACATCGGAGCCTATACAAATGAACTTAACAATAAATGGTCATAGAAAGTCCAATCACGGGTCTCGAGATGTTCCAGCGCCAGAACTTAAATGGACTGTAAGGTCAATGCATATTTCTGAATATATCACACTGCTAAATAAGATTGAAGAGAAAGAAGAAGATAGATTTAACGATCCGTTTTGGATACCAGTTTCAATGTTAAAAAGAAATTTTGTTGACGAAGCGGGAAAACTGGACCTGACTCTGTATTTCGAAAAGTGATTTGTGGATTATTTTCCCAAATTTATGACAACTTCGGTTAAGATTGGATATAAATTCAAAAGTATAAGCATGTATAAGATATTTACATCTATTATTTTTTGTGAAAAATACTTCATGTGTGTTAAAATACAAACAGGCACATTATTCTATACATTGAAATCCATGGTACATTTTATGTGCTTGAAAAATTAAAGAACCATTTCACTAACTACTTTATCGCATTAATATTTTTTTCATTAAATCGTCAAATATTTTATCAATGAAGTGTAGCTCATCAAACAAAATTGTTTTGATCGTATACAATTGAATTTAACTGGAAATTTGTATTTTGACAAACGCTAGTCTGACAGCTTTGGTATAATTTTTATTACCTATTATGAAAAGAAGGTTTCGTATTAAGTACATTGAAGTGTTTAGTAAAATGAAACATTTGGGTTGTTTAGTTCCTAAAATAGATAATAGGAATAGATATGTCATTTTTGGGTTGGTACTGAATGAAAAGTTAAATAAGTCTCCAAAAATATTATTCACAAAATATAACACTTGTTTTTTATTATGAAGATGATATCGAAGCTTATAAAAATATATTACCAGCCAATTTCTGGATGGGCTTATACTGTGGTATTAAGTCAAGTAAATTAGTTCTCAGTAATTCTTTGCAATTGAGTCACCACCGTGATAAGTAAATTTACACAAGTACGTATGAATTCGAATTATTGTATGAGTGATTTATTAAGTAGTGCGAGGTACTTCGTACTACTTGTTCATTTCGTATATCATGTCTGTATGTCTGTATGTATGTATGTCTGTCTGTCTGTCCACGCTCTAATTCAAAAACGCCTTGACCTACAGACTTCAAATTTGGTACACAAGTACCTCATGGTACAAGTAAGAAGCCTATTGATTTGTAGCCAAATCGGTCCAACGGTACCGGAGTAACGGCCAATTAACGGTTACATGCTAATCAAATGGGTAAAAAAAATATTGCATGAATCGATAGATTAGAGTATTGGCATCAAACGTTGTCAAGAAACCTTTGTCTAAAACTCAATAGTTTTGGAGATACAGCCAAATAACGTGGAAGAATTATTTTTTTTACTTTTAAAATTTTTAATTTTTTTTTACTTTTAACATTTAAAAATTAGTAAAAAATACTTCGAGCACTACTTTATTTACTTTACTTAAGTACTAGTTTATCATGTAAGTCATGAAGTGAAAAAATCAACTTCCCTTCCGCATTTCTATCTTTATTCTAAATAATTGTTTCTGATAGTAACTTGTTTAGTTTTTAGTGATGATGGTAAGTGCATAAATTTATGGCATATTTCTATAAAATAGCAAATCAGTTGTCATGACTAGTGGATTGCAAAGTTACGATTTGGTTTATAAAAATTAGCCTATTGATTGATAATTAATTGAATTATTTTTTTTCCTGATAATGATTTATTTGGTTGATTTACTACAACCTAGAAAGTTACATTAGACTATTCTAAAATATTCCTGGATACAACACAACTGAACCAGGCCAAATTCAGGGCCTATCCACGCATATATTGACTAGGCTGTAATGTTACAACTTTTTAAAAAAAACAACGTCGCTGTCCACCAAATATTGTGCATAAAATGTTTAATTTGATTTTTATGATAGATGATATAATTATGGCATTAATAAACAGTCTTCATCATTCCACTCTCAAATTAAAATATAAAAACAGATAAAATGTCTGTCAGTC
>JAQFXM010000922.1:0-38921 GCA_034693345.1 Entomobrya multifasciata | reverse complement strand
ATTTTGGAAAATAATTACAGGGGTAATTGATTCGTCAGAAAATTCAATGTTAAAATGCAATTTTCTACCTCAGGTCTCTAATAAATTATTTTCAGTGTTTTGATGACAACTTTTCAGGGCCGAGAAATTGTATGCCAAAATATAATTGTATGTATTTACACGTAAACGGGATATCTTTATAATGCTACAAATGTTGAATTCTAAATACTTGTTATGATATTATATTTAAATTAATTACGTTCTATCTGTTATGACGTAAAACAGTAAAAGTTATACTGAAAACATATGCTTGAATTGAATATTATTTTGTCAAGCGATTTAAATATACACTATATTGGTTCATTTAAACAACAAAACCGTACTGATCGTTTGATCTATTAAAAAATCTAGAATATTCAGAGCAGTAAACTTTTCATAAAAATTTGCAGCACCAATTTGAATTCGAACCTCCCCACACGCTTGAATTATTTTCCTACGTTCCTTTAAGTCTTTTTTGGAATTACAATACATGTTTTTCATGTTTAAGAATCTGTAATAAAGAATTAAAGTTTTCCTGCTTACTTCATTTACTCTCCCTGGAAAGTTATATCCAATAGCCATAAATAGGTAGCAGTTCAGTAGAATATAAGCACACAAATATATTCCGAAAGATGACGTCGTGGACCTCAACGTTCGATTTATCAAAATGGTAGCCAATACAATGCTAAACGACATTAAAATGGGTTTCAAATGCAAACAATGGGTTTCTTGGTAGCACGAGTTCACACGTGAAGTATAAATTTTTAGTTTTTGGTAGGACGAAATTATTGATGTGAAGTTTGCGTACCGATACCTTGTTCCGAAATATATACTTTCTGCTTTTTTGTATAAATCATTTGCGATTTCATACAAAGCGATGTAGCTCAAAAACATGCCCTCGTACCAAAACAAGCTTCCCAAAATGGTAGCGACTGCAAAGTTCCAGATTTCAAATGACGCCAATACGCATTTTAAGCAGTATTTTAACAATGTCCAACGTTCTAGCAAAGGGGATACATTCAATGTTATCGGATCTATACCAGTATAAATAACATCAAGTGCGTATAAAGTTGGTGCTATAGCAGCTAAAATTGGGCTAGTATAAAATACCAGTTTGACGTAACGAGACAAATTAAATACTTTTAGTTGAAAATGTGCATTCAGAATTTCAACAAAACTTAACGACTTTTCGATACAAAGAGAAACTGTCACAAAATAGCAGACCACTATCATTACCCAGAAGCTTATTTGAATAAGCTTATCGCCAGTGATTCTAGATGAATCGTTCAAGACATTGTAAAACATGAATACACACTGAACCAAGCGAATGATTACGTGAAGAATAAGTGTAAATTTTAATCTACGACGAATGTTTGGAAAGTCTGTGCTTAGTTCTAGTAGATTTCCTGGAGTTTTTCCTGGGGCGAACAAGTTAAATTTACCTGGAATAAGATTTAGCAAGTAAAGTTGGAAACCAAGAAGACCGGGCAGCTTACTTTTTCCAGTAGGCATATTGTTTATGTTTTTGATATGTGTGGTTCTGAAATTATTTCTAAAGTCAAAGCTAAATTTAGATAAAAAATTTGCCACAAGAAATTTTCGAACAACTTCAGCAATTTTTTTCATTTTTGCGGTTTTTTTGCGAAGTTGTTTTTCTAGAAATGTCAAAATGGTTATGTAAAACGAACTGTGTCCAAATTTAAGCGGGCCCCTACACAAAAAACAACTTTTATAACTCAAATCTAGGCAAGGTGGGATCAAAAGGTGTCAATTACTGGCTGATGTTTATAACATAGAACACATTTTAAGACGAAATATATTCTTTATTGAACTTAATTAAGATATAGTGCACGTGGTAATCGCGTAAACCTTTTACAATGTAGAATTTTGGTTAAAGTTCTAAGAATGAACTTTCGAAACTTTTAAACAGAATTCTTTCTTAGGCAGAAACCAATCAGCTCGAAATGGAATATTGATTTGTCCTGGAAAAAATACTAGCATTTCGTATTTTTATGAAATCATGTATGTTTACAGGTGACGCTTATTGATGTATGAGGTATTAATATGATAAGGCTTGCAGAAAATTTGAATGTTTTCTTGTTGTGAGCAACAATGCCAACGAATATTGCATTTTCGAATGGCAGATTAAACTACTTACGTATTATGAGTTTGGGGTTCTTAGGTTCACTAAAGGTCACGAAACGATACCACTTGTTTTTCCAACTGAAACTCTAAAATTAATCATATCACTTCCATAAAGAATTTAGTTATTTCCTGAGTATGTAATAAAAATATAATCTGCTATTCGTTTTCATCAAAACACCAACGTACATAACTTAAACAGGAAAATGGCAAACCGGAAATATCATAACAAAAATATTTAGTGTAACATGGAACTATTTTAAACTCATAATCTCCAAGATCACATACGAATATTAGGAAAATGGTAAAATGTTATAAAATGGACAAATATTTACGTTAAATTTAATAACAAAGCTTCTCAAAACTTGTTTTGGAAAGTCTAATGTAACTCCATAACTTCAACTAGGAAATGTTTTGTGGTTTTGTTTTAGCGGTTGAAGTATACAAATAAGCCACAAAATAACAATTCAGCAATAACATGTTTTCATATTTTATTTTACAAGATTTGGGACGACAATTTTGGAACTAACCAAAACAGCTCAAAAATATTTACCAGTTTTAGTGGTAAGGGACTTCTTATGACGATTGTCTTGTAAAATTCATATTATCTTAAGACAAGGCAAATTCAGTACATGATTAAACTCTATGTGTAGACGGCCGCATTTGCGCGTACTGAATGATGATGCCTACCGAATTAATAAGAATGTTAATTTCGAAACATTTCAATATTTAAGAAAATGGCATTCGATTTACTTGGAATGTTTTGCCTTTACTAGATTGTTAAAAAAATATTTTTCTCTGCAAGACAGGAAGACAAACTTCAAAACGTCAAGTAGAGCTAAAATGTACAAATAAATAATTTGCTCTTTATTTCCACGATTATCAAAAAAATACCAGGCTGCAAATGTCATTATTTTTTTCAAAATGAGAGATTAAGCTAACTATATTATATTAAAATTTACAAAGATGCTCAAATTCTAGACATATTTTTACTATTGATTTAAAAGACGTTTTACCGATTGAATAGAAGCTATAAGTTGGCTCATTTTGCACAAGTCTCACTTTTTCAACATTAATTGTAGGTGTCCGGTCATTATCGCAATAGTCATACCGAAACTCTTCAAAGTATTCCCTTTAAAACCAAGCCACTCCACATACTCGTAAATAATTTTGACAGTTTCTTTTGGAAGCTTAAGAGTTGTGCTGATAGCTCCTTACGTAATTTTGTTATTGTTCCGACAAACCACCAAAACAGAATATGTTGTGTTGTCTGTTAGTGTTGTATATGATAACCCAGTTAACCCTGCAAACTTTGAACACCATGTGTTATATTAAATATTACAAATTCAATAGAAAGCACAATATACCGATACCGAAATCAAGTTTTTACCGGATTCTATACTAACTGTTTGATAAGTCAAATCCTCCTCAGAAGCAGTTGGTAAACCAAATGTAAAAGGAGATGATCTGCCATTGAACCCAGTTGCGTGAGCAACAGTACCAACAAATTTTGCTTTGATGCAACTTTCATAGTACACTTGACTTTCGCTTTGTTGTGTAGGGTTGTCAGTATTTCCATATATTTCAAGACTGGTAAGGTACAGGTCCAAGCGGTTCATTACCGGATAGTACCATTCTTTCACTGACATCATCTATGTACGTCCAAAACAAAGAAACAATTCGTTTGTCTGAAATATTACTTATTTTAAATTTAATGGTAGGTACGTACCCATTGAAAATCTACATTAGCTGTCTTTTTAATTGGAAAACAGGTTTGTTCGAATGCACTTTCCAAATCTAATGCATGTTAAAAAACAAGAGCAATATTGCAAAGAAAACTGGTAGTTCTTGGTTATCCATTTTGATTAGAAGTGCAAAGTAAACTGAGAGTTTGTAGTAGAGCACCCTGGTTTATTTATTGAAAAATAAGTTAATGTTCTATATGGAATTTGGATGACGCATTTCATTTTGCGAGTACGTTGCCACATGGGAAGTAATAAAACATGAAATTTTATTCTTGAAAAATGGAAATACTGTGGGAGTTTTGACTTTTTTAAACATGCCAACATACTGATATAGTATTTTTATATGGTGTAATTGGCTTAGTCGAGCTTTAAAATTGCAAGCAAATAAGTTCGTTTTATTTTAATAACCCATTTAAATCTGCAATTTTTTAACACCATATATTTTAGTAAATACTACAAATTCAATAAAAAGTACAATGTATCGATATCGAAATCAAGTAATTACCGGATTCCAGACTAACTGTTTATACGTCAAACCCTCCGCAGTAGCATTTGGTAAACTAAATATAAAAGGATATGATTTTCCATTAAACCCAGTTGCATGTGCAACAGAACCAACATACTTAGCTTTAATGCAAGTTTCATAGTAGACTTGGCTTTCGCTTAGTTGTAAAACGTCGTCAGTACTTCCATATGTTTCAAGATTGGTAAGGTTGTCGAGTACCTACTTTGGATATTGTTAGGTTCCTGCATTATTCAAATATGCAGGTGAACTTCTTTTGTCCAAAATGATCCACTTAGCTTTTCAAGTATTTTTCCAGTGTTCTTCAGGGTCACTGAGACATTAACATTGCGGCTTATGGAGCTCGCTTCATATAAAAGGCCCGATCTGCTAATCACAGCATTATTAAGTTTGTAACCTGCCTCGTGAGAGAATCTATCTTCTTCCTCATAAGAGAATCTTCCTTGAGCGCTAGTTCGGAAATTCACTTTCAATCTTTCCGTTTTCAGAGAGCTATCCCTCTGAAAACAACTCAGGAATATTCCGATTCATCGGATATTGCTAATCACACGTACTCGACTTTGGAATTTTCCCTAGTCAATATTATTAAACCTAATCACATTGTGTTTAGAGCTATATTTATTTATTCATACTAATCATATCGATCGCATATATAAATGCATAGCCTACGGCTATATGGTAAAAAGAACCTAATCATTTTGTTAATAAGGCATATTTCATATAACTTCATCCTTACCTAACAGTGTCAAAACGAATTATATGACTTGCATCTTTATAAACCAATAAATAAATGTTTATTCATCAATAATAAGATTTTATTCGTTTGTTGGTTGTAAAATTGTTGTCGGAAAATCGGTTTCATTTTTTACCGCTATTCAAAAAGTAAACCACCTTTAAGAACTTGTGTGACTATTATACTCATCACCAAGCAAATCTCTTTTCTTCCATTTTGTATTGATCGACAATCATTTTTCAAATCTTTTCAAGTTGTTTGATCTTTATCCTTCCCTGATCTATATATTATGGTGGTGGTAACAGTAAAAAAGAAGTAATATGTATGTGTACTGGTTGTGCAAACAAGAGCAGTGGTCGTAGTGGCAACAAAAATCTTTGAGCTTTTTCATGTTTGTACTTTGGTTTGGTTAGGTACACAAGCCACCGCCACTAAACATACAACATGTAAATGCAAATCCCAAATCCATCCATAAAATCATCCACTCCATTCACAACCCATTCTAATACATTTCCATCGACCTTCTCCGCTCAAATAAATCTCAATTCCCTTTTTTTCTTCTTGTTTTGTATATGTCTGCATACTCAACCAGCATCACAAATATATAGCAGCGCATTGTTATGTTACCCTGGGTTTACCAAATAAATACCCGAAAACAAGTACAACTTTATAGTTTGCAAGATGCCCTCGTATGCAAATATTTCAAGATAAAAAATGGAGTCTTACTTGCTAGTGTCATCATCAATCCTTTCTATCCTTTTACTGACGAATTGAACCACTCACATTGATCTTCTTCCTCTTGAGGACATATCATTCCCCCACTCCTCTAAAAGAAGTGTTACGAGCAGGCTGACATTGAGGGTGAAGAAAAAATGGATAGAGAGAGTGAGTGATCGAGGAATAAAGTAAGAAAAGATGTCAACATTTTACTCATTCTCGGATTTGCATGTTTTCCGTTTCAAGCTAAAGCGTTGGTAAACATGATGTTTTTGGGGTGTGGAGATGAGAGTACCTTTTCGATCCTTATTATTATTATCATTCTTAACTTTCTTTTTACACAAATACATTTAATACACACGTAGCTTGAATATATAAGCTCAAGAAAAGTCGATAAGTGTATGCAGTGCTAAAACGTTTTCCCATTTTTTTTTATGTTTGACCGTCAGTCCTTGAAAAAGTTTTCTTAAGAAAATATATTCAATAGGATCGGTTTTCTGGAATTATTTATCGCTGTCTTCACCATTACATTTTACAGTCGGTTAAAGTTTTACTCATCGTCATCATCATTATTGATTGACACGATCATCCGAAAACCATGTACCCAGAAAGGAAGTACAAATCAGCAGTATAATTTATAATGTAAGCAGGGAAACAAGTACACAAGGGACTCCCCAAGGAATGATGATATAACTGTGTAACTTGATATCGATATTTGGTAAATATCGATATGTCTTTATATAGACCCAAATTCTACAAAAAAATAATGATTTAAAAGTTGCTTGCCATTATGATAACGTGTAAAACAGATTAGCTCATCAATATCATTATGTATGATACAAGTGAGCAAATAAAAGAGTTGCACTGCTTGTTATATGCATAATTATTTAAACATTATAATACTTAATGAAATGCATATGACAGCAATTATGTATTCAATATGTGAATAAGTACAGACAAAATCTACACATCATTGAATTACTGTACATAAATGGCAAACAGAAGTAAAATTAGAAGTGAAGGAGGTGAAATGAATTTTATCCTTAGATGTAAAGGAGAACTGTGTGTTTGTAGGGACAATCATTCGTCAACAACAGACGCATGCTGTGAGACACATGGTCTCGCACAAGCCCAAACCAAACTAAACCAGGCAATCACACGCACATACAAAAAGCACGGGTATTACATCATTGGGATTTGGATAAGCGTTCATGTCGATTCGAAGGAACGCCGCTCCTATGTTGGTGGTATATATGTAGGTTGCAGAATAAATGAATAATCTATTTTCGTAGTTTTATTGGATGCTGTATACAATGTTGAGTTGGAAAGTAGTTTGAAAATATTTGTTTCAGTGCCTACATATCAACAGGCAATAAACGATAAATAAACCTTGTAATAATAACAACCATATAGCAATTGGTATTGCAGTTGAGATCGTACAAGAAGCTATTTTGCTGAAAAAATAATGATAACTGGGGATGGGAAAGAAGAAGTTATTATGCTATTTTTTGAAATAACAAACGGGAAACTTCTAACTACCTTTAAAATTTTCACAAAATTATTTTTAGAACGACAAAAAAAGAGATAAACATGTTACTACCTTGTAGCTCTGTCATTTGACAAATTACTGTGTACTTTGTCGGACAACTAGGGGAAAAGATGACCAGTAGTTACAAGAACAAGATGGAATGACCCCATGTTAAACACTCACAATTGTGAGTATATTAAGCTATCTGACAGTGTGTACAAGAAATGATCTCTGAACCCAGTCATCATCATCGTAATAATAATAATATTGTTGTCATCACGAGATTTACTTGTCTTTTTCTCCCTTTAGCCATCAAACATTGGGTTGATTTGAAAAGCTGTTAAAATTTTAGTCTAGGAAGCAACTCAAGTTATATGCCAGTCGTACACAAGAAGTCATCAATTCTTTTAGACAAACAACATAAAAATGTATTTTATTGAATGGCCAGTCTTAAAAATCACATTTCCTTTCAAGCTTTAAACTTTCTTGGGTGGGACGGAGAATCAGGGGACAACAGATTAATTTCTCTGAGTTTCGTACATATTTTAAGTTCTCATTTCTTGCTTGTTTTCATTGCCCACGTTTTACTGCAGTAGCGCTTATTAGCAGATTTATCTGCTGGCATGCCACTCAAGTCAAGTCAGAAAACTTACGTTCTCATTCGCTTAAACTAAGACGTCACCAAAATTCACCCCGAGTTTACTTTGTAAAAATTTAAAAATTATTTTCTTTACAACGTTACGCGATTCACCATTCCCAAGATTCCTGTAATCATTTAACTAGTAGCTATTGTTATTCGTTTTCGACGAAAATTATTGGGAATATTATTAATCCATCATTTGAGCCATCAACGTATTCAAATTTTTATAGATATTCAAAAAACGGAACTGTTCAAACCAGATAAAAGGCTGGGAGCACCGTTGTACCATTACTATCATGATCTGTATCATCATTTCATCATCTGCCAGAATTTTAAATCTTCGCCTTTTACAAGAGCCATTTTGTGCAACACTTTTTAAAGCAATAACACATCACGCAAAATAATGTGTAAAGTAATCACATTATATCAACACATCATATTATCATCCTCTAAGACCAATTTTCATCGTTTTTTCATATCTCTCATACTCTTGGCTACCTAAAATAGTACGCTCACGCGTGCACACTCACATCCATCATTCTGTACACATATATACATGACAAGTTACCTTTGAGAACGATTCTTAAATGGAGTCATACAAAGGCATATAGACTGGGAAAATGATTACACTGAAGAAAAGCACACGTAGAACGTTGTCTTGTGGTGGAGGACGGATGATCACCAGTAGAACGATGGATGATGATGACTTAGGGAGGAGAGATGAGATTGCTCTGCAAACAATTACCAACTGTTTACCAATCTATTTTCCCTCGTTTATATCATCGTCATCATCGTCAGTGGAATCAAATCAGAGCAAGGGAACTGGAGAAAGAGCGGAGATGAAGTTGAATAACTTTTAATTATATAATGAACTGCGGAGAGTGTACGTACGTCTGGCTATGTGTATTTTACATTGTGTATAGTGCCAGCGTAAGTCGTTTGCGAGTACGGTGTGTACGAGTCGGGCTTTTATACATTTTTTTATCAAGTTGTTTTATTTGGTAGGATCCCTTCAGCTCAATATCATTATTATTTCCGCTCCACAGACTTTTACTCGGTTGTTTTTTTCTCGAATAATATAACCCTTTTCATTTTTATGCTTCCATCCCGTCGGCTTTGACTCCCATCTCATTATACCATTAAACGGCAATCATGCCATTCATATGCAGGAAAAAGTAAAGGGGAATCAGGTTCGCAATGACAATGATCGTGATGATCAATTATGCGTGTGCAATAGAGAGTGTGTTTATACAAATGGTAATGGTAATATATACAATTTTTCACGTTGAGTAACAGTTACCGTTCTTATATTTTAGAAATCACATCGTATTTTACATTCAAACGTAACCCTACTGGTGCGACCCTTAACACATCCCTTCAAAGTTTTTATTGATCTGGTTAATCGAAACTGTACACCTTTAAACCGACTGGGTTAAAAGTTTGTTGGTACATACTAGAGCGACTCAAAAATGGCATATTAGCTGTTTTCACTTTAAAATAATATGCAGTAAAGCATTATGAAAATTGTATTAGCGACGTTTTAAAGTAAAAATGATCTCATAATTTTTTACCATTATGCTATATTTTACTGTAGACCAACTTTCAAGTAAATCAATCATAGAAGGGTTCTTCAAGTAAGGATCTTCAAGTCCTTCCTTTTTTATTGGCATATACTTGACTATGTATATCTCTTTATAATGGTATATATGTAGTACATTTATTATATATACCTGTCTCTATGTATTTTATATTGGCAATGCTTACCCACCTAGCTATTCCTACACCCATTCAAAATTCCACGATCAGTTGAACAGATTCCCATTTTATAATGGATTTAATACTTGCTCAACAACACAAGAGAAGAATAAACGAGCACAGAGCTGGAACGACGACAACGACGGAGGAGCTTTTAAATTAAAAGGTTATATTTACACTGGAGAAAAGAAAGAGAGAGAAAAGGCGTATGTGGGATTGCTAAGTAAATATTTGTAAACGCTCAGTTCGCTAGAAAATTAAGACTTACTGAATTCAAGTATACTAGCAGAGCATATCAGCAAGCACAGTGAAAAAAGTTTAAAAGGAAGTCTTTAAAAAAGAAAATACTCCCAGCCTCATCGCCTTGATAAATTCTATGAGCGCACGGTAAATGTCCACTCTCCACCTTTAAAACTGCTACTATATTAACTACTTTTATCGTTTTCTCCATTAAAAATATGGCTGCGACAAAACTGGCAGACAGAAGCATTCTATTGTGTACATAATGTACATACATTACTAAGGTTAAATTAAAACTACTACAAAAACAAGAGACTATACTGCTGACTTCATATGCTGTACTACTGGGACTGGGAATATGTATATTATACATAAATAGCATAGACTATATATTTATCTAGTTAAGTTTTAGTGGCATAACAGGTTACATATATTTTATACTTAAGCACGACGACAAAGAGGATGTTGATGATGATAATGTGATAGAGTTGAGCTGCGAGTGTAAATCTAAACCAAGCGCATTTTGCTCATCGTGCTTGCTTGCTTTTGGCTTTTACTCTTTTTTTGCTTGTCTTGATATTACGCTCTTCACCAGATTTGATGGAAATTAGTAATGACTTTAACAATTAGTTAAACATGGACAAATGGGCTATACACTCTTTCATTCTCTCTATCACTTTCTGCGTTTTGCTCGCTTTGACTTGGGTTGGATGGTTTGCACTCTACACTTTGTGATTGCACACTGTGTTGAGACTGTTGATGGTGTGTGTACTTTGCTCTCTACTCTCTGCTTCTATATGTTGCTTTGGTCTGCACAGATTTTAATCTCGGAGGAATTCTCCTTTTTTCAAACGTTCATCATTCATCATCAGCATCGTCAAAGGGAAAATATATGGTAGTTTTTTTAAAGCAGAGAAAGTTTGTATAGGTTTTATATGTTGGTCCAATTTACGTAGTGCTACACTGATGTTCCTTGCTTGTAAAGTAATGCTGATGGTAATGGAACAATTGGAATGAGGATCGTTTTGCAGGCAGACTAGATTTTTTATACGTGCGTTTATTTTTATTTTTTATTAAAAGCCTGCCCGATGAAAATCTAATTTAGCATTCCTTTTTAAGCGACACTACAGTAATAGTACACTCCCAGGCAAGTAAAAAAATTCCGTTGGGTAAACACTCGCCGGCATACTTTTTGATTAGTTTCAATGAAAATAGAAATGAACCGGAAATTTTCAAATTTATACTTTTCAAAAAAGGAAAACTACACAAAAACGTAATTAATGGAGAATAAAAAATGCCAAGTCAAGGTCCCCTTTGTTGTAAAAATTTAAGAGTTTTTTGGTATCAATGTTTCGTTTAAAAAATGAAGCTATTTGGTATGTTACTTTCTCTGATCTGGTTATATCGTGTCACAATTACAAACCACTAGCCACCCATTGCCCTTTTCAGCATAAATATTAAGTTAACAGGTGCGGATGCGTTGGTAAAGTAAATTTATCCTCATGTCACGCTTGGTTTCGGTTTCTCGGGGAGAAGCTGGGAACAAAATGGGAAACTGTTCGTGATAGGGATAAGGTTAGTTGTGTATATAATGATGTATATTGGTATCATTAGAAACATGATTACAAGCAGAAAATGTGTTCTGGTGATATTGCAAAACTGTTGTTCGATTAATTTGGGAGTACATGTGTTTCGCTGATATAAACAGTGGCACGTAACACGTTGATAAATTGCGTTACATTACCCAGTGGTCCATCTAAAGTCCCTTGCCACCTCTTGTATGTATGCTTTTCAGTTGCATGATTTTATGAGAATGAACATAATAATAGAAATATTGTATGAATTTGTTCATATGTATATGGTTATGTATTACTTTTAAGTATCACAATGGTATTTTTCAATATCAATTGATGGACCCGAGAAATGTCTGTCTGTTGCATTGCTTAAGTCCGAATTTCTCAATAATTTAAATAAAAAGTTAATGCATAATTATATGTCATATTGACAGATTTGTATTGTTAGGCCAAACTTGTTGACCCAGGTCAAATTTAAGGCTTCATGGGTCATAATTTCAAATAGTTCTACAAATTTCGATTAAAGTGGCAGGATTATTTTTATTAACAATGATTACCACCGCAAATGTTTTAAAGAGTTAAACTCTCTATGTATTTTTAGATGCCCAAATTATTTTCGATTTCACAATTTGAAAACCCATCATTTGACATTGTAGCAATTTGTTTCCATTTGCCCCTTTTTCACTACAGGTTTTACCTGTAGTATTATTGTATCACATTGTTACGTGTAGGATATCGTTTAACTGTGACACACACAAATACACTTACAATTAGAAACAGGATATTTGCCACTTGAATCTTCATCATCGTGCACATCCCATCATCACGCAAGCATTTAACAAAGAGGAAAATATATTACGATGACAAGGATGTGATAATGAATGGTTTGATGGATGGCTATGTAATATGTCTGTGTGTTTGTCGACAAACTGATTTTTTGCGCTCCTTCTCTCTCTCTCTCTCTCTAGAGGCCAGAAACGGAAACCAATGTGTCAATCATACTCAACTCAAAAACTAGATCTTGTATTTATTGTATGTCCGTCGTACATAAATAATGGGATTCTTTGTACAGAAGTGTGTACTCTGCACACATGTATCTACATGTGAATGAATGAATGAGAAAAAAGAGCTAAAAATGAAAGGGACAACGGCAACGAAGAGAGCCGCACTCGTTTTGTCCGTGGGACTCACTTTCGCTGACAGACAGGAACATGGTTTGATGATGAACATGTATGTATGTATAAAGTACGGAGAAGGGTCGAACGGACGACCCCTCTTGTCTTGTAGCAGCAGCAGTGATCACTCGTAAACCTCAAGGGATTAGTAGTACGTTCATACATACGTTATGTTTGTACGGTGTGTGATGATAAATAATTTCCATCCAATCCAATCTAATACCAAACAAATCTTTTTACTCTCCCTTTCACTCACTTGAACCGCAAAAAAACATTGCCACTGTGTCCAGTTGAGTTGTAAAAAGAAAGTTGCTCTGATTCAGATACAATATGACCATGAGTATAAATATTTAGTGAAAATCATGCTCAGAATAACACTTTGCCCAAGAGAGTAAATGCATCACCCAAATTCATTCATTCAGATTTACAAGTAGTGAATCAGAAAATAAAAGATTGTTGTGGCTTGGTTGTTGAGATGTGGGGTACACTTGTGTGTTTTATCAGACTAGCAGTTTAATTCAACTGAGATTATCACATCAATATTATTTACCGGGTTCGGACAAGGCAAGGGAATTGGCAGCAAAAATATTAAAGAATATGATTGCACGAAAAAAATCCTGCGAAAAGGACAAACGAAATGATAATAATATACTACTTGCGGTTTCTTTACGTTTTGTGAGATAATGTAATAGGATCATTTTTCGTTGGCCATGTAAAATTGGTTATTTCCAAATAATAGAAGAGACTGTACATTTAAACAAAATACCTCCGGGAATTAATAAAAGATGACTAGGTGAAAGTAACACATTATGAAAAATATATACATAATACAAATATTATTGCGCTTAGTAGCATTGATCATTCAAAACACAAAACATTATTGATTGCAATGCATTTTTCATGATTAGTGAAAGACATACATAGAGTTTATAAAGAACTTTAAAAATAATCATTTGATGGCCAGTATCTATATTTATAAAATAAACGATTGCACAGAAAATAATGTTTCGTTTATTAAACAACAGAAAATGGTATTATTATTGATTCAAGGTGAATTAAAATTTGTAATTTGTTGATTTAACATAATCATAGCAGCTAACCGCGAATGCTGTAAAA
Source organism: Entomobrya multifasciata (assembly GCA_034693345.1). Classification (NCBI taxonomy): domain Eukaryota; kingdom Metazoa; phylum Arthropoda; class Collembola; order Entomobryomorpha; family Entomobryidae; genus Entomobrya; species Entomobrya multifasciata. The sequence goes on along the minus strand of JAQFXM010000922.1, from coordinate 25,015 downwards.
AGAGTTATTTCCAGTTCCTGAAATAGGATTGGGATTCCACTCTACAAAAATTAAAGCATACGTACACAATCTGCAATGACAAATTTTTACTAAAAGATATTATTACCCACATAGATAATGATTCAGAATCGTGTTTGTAGACATTGATTAAATAAATGCAGTTTAATTTAAACAAACAAATTAGTTGGAGAAAATGAATATGGAAACTCTCAAGAGGCACAAATGTCATTCACAATGAAGAGCAAAATCAATATTAAAGAAAGTAAATAAATAAATAATAATAAGATTTACAGTTCAAGATTATGTGCATACCAGCATACCTAAGCATCTTCCCAAACGGAATACGGAATTTGTCAAGTAGATGAAAAATAAACCTTGCAAAGCACTGGTATATAGAAGTAGTGAAAGCAACAGCAGTTAAATTTACATAATTAAAAAATCTACTAGTTTGATGCTACATAAAAGACACATGAGATGTTCGTATGGTCACCGTTTGAGCAGGATGTACAATGATGATATTGCTTGTAACTTTTGACCTTGCTGAACCACTGCATCAGTTTAAACTTGCCAAGTTTGCTTGCAATCGGTTAAAGTAGTTTCGCATGAGTAATCCTGAAGACAGACAGATAAGCATTGTGATTGTGAGGTTTATAGGCAGCTTTCCTAAATAAAACAACGGTAACAATAGCGTCACACCCAAGTTCCCGATCTGTAGATGCATAAGCTTTTTAAACTCAAATTCTAGGTTCTCCAAACAAAACAACAAACTATTCACTCCAGGCAAGCTGGGTGTTTATAATCTATCTAAATGAGCATTGCATTGTGTACAGTGCACTTTTTCTCTCCATTTTTACAGAAAAGAAACTGCACTCAATCTGTTTTTTTCTAATCATCATTTTCCTCTGCAGCTCCACTTGTTCTGAATTGATTCTATTGGAAAAGGAAACAGGGACTAAAATAAAAAGAAACTTGGAGGGTGAGAAATGAAGAAAAAGATTTCCCGTTGATGCTCCTTTGTTGTCTGTGCACCCATTCCATTTACTTTTCTCCTAAGCTCTGCTATATGCATATGATCATTTTAAGAAGTAAATGGGTGCAAAAGCAGTTGTAACGTGTGTATCTTTGCCTCAAAATAAAGCATTTTTTGGAGAGAAGGAAAAAAGAAAATCTGTCTTAATGGCGTGCACTTACGCAACAACTTATTTTATATATTTTTGCTTCAGGAGAGAACAGGGATAACGTTAGTGTTTATATAAACTACTTTATATATTTACTTATTTTGTGTATTATTATTATAAAGAAAAAAGAAAAAAAAGTTTATAAGAAAGTGAAAAGGATTTGGAAATAGTCGCTGTATTGGTAAATAAGATAAGCAATTCTAGAGAAAGAAAATTTGAAGAAAAAAAGTACTATAATAGCAAGCAAGTAAATACTCTTCTACTATACCATACTAGCAATCTGTATTATTATAAAGTGTATTCCTCCGTGAAAACAGAGGAAAAAGAGAAAATCTGTTCAAAACTTTTTTTTGGCCTTTTCTAAAGTTAAGATCTAATGTGCAGGATCAATTTACGCCTTTACCTACGAAAAATATCTCTCTACTATTTTCTTCTACTCTTTTAGTTTATTATTGCTGCTGAGTTTTTACTAATTCTTCTTCTTTTCTGCTATTGTAGATGATGCTTGGTCTTTTTGATAGCCCAGGGACATGACGCTAAATTAAACTATTTATACAAGTGGAGCAATTCCAATGTGAATCTGATAAGTTTTTCTTTTTAAATATACATACATACATACATATACTTTTCTCAGTGGTTTCCGCCTGCTTTGTTATTATTATTATAACTAATACCATCATTTTTATTGCACCACTTTTTGGATGAGATAGCAAACAAAATGTGCAGGAGAAAGTGGAAAATCTTTCCATGTGTACCATACTTTTCCTACAGTTTAGGAAAGAAGGAGAATCAATAAATAAATTTGGAATGATAAAGTTTTACACGAGAGTTTGTAAAAGTTTATTACAATTCATAGGGTCAATTTGATCAACAAATTAGTCTGATCATTATACTGAAATGAGGAAACAAGCGGAACTTTTTATTCCAGCTATTACATAAATTAAGTAAAGTGTTGTTGGATATTAAATATTTCGTGGATAAGTACATATTAGTTAGCAAGTATATAGAGACCCAGACACGTAGAGCCAAGCCGTGTGCAAGTTAGTTTGCTGGAGAGGAATAATAATGCTGACAACAACAGAACGCTAAGGCATTGCTTCCAGATTGTAGAGATGGTATGCATGCAGCAAGCAACAGCGTCGGCGGATAACAACAATAAAAGAGCTAAGTAGTGTGCCTCTGTTATGTATGCACTGAAGACCTAATTACCCGGCCCATTAGGTTCATTCGAATTAAATGAGAGAATGCATATTGTCGTCGTGACGAGTATTTTTTCCTTCCCCGCACACACGTATACTCGTACCGTACCACATGTATCCCGGGTTTGTTCCGTCTTTGCGGAGAGAGATAAAGTGGTGCCAAGTCGCTCAACTGGAAAATGGATCCTTGTCCTCTAGCTTGACTCCACAACTACTTTTTACTCTTTTTCGAGGATTGTTGTTGCATTCACATATGTACGTATGTGTGTTTGTGTGCGTATTCCAGATTATATTGTAAAAGAAGCAGATACAGTTACTGTTATAGAACAGATCCCATGTGCAATTTGTTATATTTTAAGTAACTAACTGTATGACAGCACGACTAACCGAAGCAAAAGAACCAAATAAAGATTTTACGCAATGGAGGCACTGTAGGCATATATGAGTAACACAAAATGGGTGCGTTCATTATGAAAGTGTTTTGTTTTGTCCTCTGTGCAATTTTATACGCATCACGCACATTATTTGTGAAATTATTAATGCTATGCGTAATATGCAACCCTTTTACGTGACTGGACTTTGGTTTCTGGTGTAAGGAAGTTCTTAAAACCAAACTTTACTTCATGTACGTTACGAATATCTGTGGGATTGGAAATTGTATAATTCGCAGTAAATTGTTAGTGAAGATCTTGTTTGCATAGATTTTAAAAGCAAGCTAAGAAATTCCGTAAGGAAGGATGCAAGATACAAGTCAACTCATCCATATTAAATCCACTAAACAGACTAACCCATTCCAAGAACAGTGCTGCAAATTCCTACCAAAATGACCGGAGTAATTTGAGTAGTCTTGGAAAAGATCAAGTAAAACACAACATACACCAGTGATTACGATTAAAATGTACACGATGAGCGTAAGCAATATGTCATGACGAGACTCACAGACGATGAGACGATTATTTGTTACTAGCCCCGAAATACTAATGTCTGGTAGATCTTTCACCTTCTCCACTCATCATAACTTGCCCTGTTATGAATATTATATAGCCGTTGGGTTCCTAGAGAGACTTCAAGTTAAATAATTTCAGACAAAAAAATGCTCATGCTACTACCAATGAACAATTTAATTGTTGAAGATAACCGGGTATGTACTAATAATACTTGTAAGGCTTTCTTCAAAATAAAAAATTAACTTTCACTCTTTACGTTAAAATAAAGTTCATACTTATTTAGATTCCGAATCTTAAGTTCGCTTTGTAATCAATGATAAATTCGAATAAATGAAGAAAGTCTTTATGAATTCCGTACCAAAAAATTTCAAACGGTACGGTACCCATCATTGACAACTTAGTTTTACATCATTACTGTTTGTGCTTTCTTCATTATAAATGACCACATTGTCTAGTGGTATTTCGTGCGCTTTATCTTGTCTTCCAAAGCCTTTATCCTTCGTATTGCTTTACTGTGCTCGGTATTTAAGTTTATACGACGCCATGTTTATTACAGTGTGTTTGACTAGTAGCAGGTTTAATTGCTGTTAAACAAGTATTTTAAGTACTTCCACGATATGAAGAATTGTGAACGATGGACGTTCTACACAGTGCAATACAATTAAAGGAGCATGGCTTTTACAAACAATGTGTGTGGTTTTCTGTCGAAATATCTTCCCTGAAAAATATAGAGGCTTACTATAATGTCAGCTTAGCTAGCTTGAAAATATGTAGAAAAGACGTTTACATTTTGCATATGTACATTGTTATCGTAAGTCAGAGTCAGAATGAGAGAGACGTGCACACAAATAAATGGATTTGGTTTACTGAATACCGTTTTATACAACAAGTTTACAAAATACTCGTTAGCTTCACATTAATTTTCGTTGAGTAAATAGCTCTGGCTGTATGGAGTGGAATAGACCGACCACTTGAACGACAACGATTATCATCGTCTTTTAGTTACAATAGTAAGAAGCTCAAATATACAGTCCATGACTAGCCTGTAAAAGTTATACAGACTACTGGATATCTGGCTATTCATTTCCTTTTCCAATCTAAACTGTTTCCATTTGTTACTCCAAAAACCACTTTCTCTTCCCTTTTACCATTTTGTTTCTCTTCATTTCTATAAAGTAAGATGCTCTGCTCAAACTCAAAAACCAACCATGCCACCAAGACGAATACTACCGGCTGCAGTAAGTTGCTTTCTCTCAAGAAATAGTGTAGTAAAAAGCCAAAAGTGCTATGGTTGCTTTGCTGCTACAAAACTATTATACTTTTGCTTACTCACTACTTTATACACTCGAGAATCTTATTCTCTGTCTCTTGTTTATATACTTAATGTGTGGGTCTTTACTTTGAGTGGGTTTAAAGTAAATGGTTGCGGTGCTCGTTTTTAGACTGTTTCTCCATTCACTGTGGCAAAAGATAAAGAGTTTGGCTCTGACTCTAATTAGTGGAGCAATCAAAGTTTAATTGTCCTTGTAAATATAGGCCGCTACTTACAACTTAAATAAAGCAGGAAAGCAAGGATAATACACAAACACACACATACTCGCTTAATCTCTCTGACATTCACAATACTTTACCATGTATCCCATCGAAAAGATTCATGTTGTTCCTAAACTGTTGTAATTATGAATACATTTTATAGTCCATTTTACGTCTACTTGTCTGCCAGCAAAAACAAATTATTACCGTTTTACTAGCATGTATGCGATTTTAGCATTTAATTCACTTTCTCAACGTTAATTTCTCCAACTTTCTATTAAAGGTACATTTTACATACTTATTATTACTAGATGGCATTTGAGCTATTTGAAAACTAACTTGAAAAAGGCATTTTATTGAAACTTCGCATAAAAATATGATCTGTAGGATTTGAGTAAGTACATTAAAAATGTATACATGTAAAGGTAATGTAATGTATTATTCAAGATTTTAATGCAATTTCTCTTGTGTTGATATGAAAACAAACAGTTATGAGTTTATTTCAAACACCATCATTCCAGTGAGGAGAAAGGTGGAGTGCTTGTTGTTCTCCCCGTCAGTCAAACCCTTTTTTGTGTGTACACCCAGTTAATATGATTTTCGAGAGGATTTAATGTCATGTTTGTCTTCTCAACTCATCATAGTTATCATCATCACGGAATTGCAGTCAGAAAGAGAAGCATAATCATATTTTGTGTGACAGATTTGAGTAGAGTGACAGCTTAAACCTACCCTCCTCCAATCATTCATCTTTGTCTACTCTGCTCTGCATTGCTTCCTTTACTTGCCAACGCAACAACACACGGTTTGTTTTGCACGCAGGATGACGGATGTTAATGATGGCATAAAGCACAACGCTCATATCGTTTCTCGGCATTCTGCACCGTCGTTGTCGTCGTGTGTGGTTTACGATGATACAAATAGATAAATGCACTCTCTCTGGGATGGTAATCTGTAAATCTCATGAAACCAACTTTTTATTGTTGTTTGCTTGCATGCATGTTATGATGATATACTGCTTAAGTGTAACAAGCACAAAAAAAGAGAGCGGAATGGTGAGATCATGTTGGAAAAAATCATTCAATCATCATTTCTTTTATTCGACCCAATCCTTCAATTAAAAATCAATTTAGGCACTCAGATTTAATTTGTATTATGGGAGCACAATGATGAGTTTTATTGAACAAATAAACAGTTGCATTTTTTACGGACATGCGTATTATGTTCTTATCTTAGTAATTCAGCAATGCTGTCACGTGATCACCCCAAGTATCTATTTTTTTCTATTTTTTAATTTTATACTATCTAATTTAAGTTTCGATTATGTTTTGATACTTTTTAATAACAAAAAGATCAATCACGTTTAAGAACTTTGCACTTCACTATGTGGCTAATTTCATAGAGTATATTTTAGAAAAAGAAAAAGTAGCAGAGTGAATTGAGCTGCAATAACTTTCACATTTGCTTAGTTTTTTATTCATTGTATATTTTGATGATATGACACAACCTTAAGCGTCTTTTTCCTTCAGCCTGATCATCATCGTCATGATCACATTGTCATGCTAGAAGATAGACTTTTCCGATTATGCAAAAAGGGTAAATCTTCATGGGAAAGGAAACAGACGTGTGAAAATGGAAAAAGAGGGTGTATGTGTGTGGAATCTCCCTCTCTGCTGCGTCTCACTCAGCCTCAGCCCATCATACAGTGTTTTATACTGCTTTCCTTGAAAAAAACTTTAAAACGGTTTATATAAAAAAGCAAGCAAGTGAACTACTACTGCCACCACAACAAACAGTGTAGTAAGTGGAGCAACTAAGCCATTCCATTATCATCATCGTCGTCGTTATCGTGATGATGACTCTCCGCATATTTGATAATATTACTTGAACACTTGACACAAAAGTGTCCTTTCGGGTTAAGTATCCGAGAAGATCAGAATCAGAAATTGTTCACATTCACTCAGAATTCCCATCATCATCAACCATCTATCTATACATACATTTCCAAATCCCATGATATGATGATCGATGCAGATGCATAAGGTGAAAAAGATAGAAAACCAGATTTAGATTTGATAAATGCAGAGAAAATGGAAAAAATATATCTAGAATAATACTTAAACGTCTTTTTAAGTGAACTTTGTCGCATTTGTGTTTGATGGATCAAGATATAATACAGAGGTATGTTATGTTGAGAGTAAAGTGGTCTGCTTTTACCACCACCGGAAAAATAGATAAAAAAGAGTAGTCAGTCATGTTTCTATCGAATACTACCACCACCACATCGACTTCACCACCCACCATCAACAAAACATTACGGATACTGTGAGTTTACTGATTCTAAAGTGCCAAGAGCTAGAATGCAGATACTTTTTTTTGTTCCTTCCTGCCACTCGGTATTTACAACATCCACCAACATTAAATGTTATAGAGTGCAAGTACCCTTTTACAATCACAACCGCTATATATATACTCTGATCTTGTTAGCTTTACTGGAGGTGGAATAATAGTGAAATTCAACGCTTTATATCTGATTTTTTTGGTTTGTACATGGCGCATTTTATTGCAATGCTAACACAAGATGTAATGTAATGTTATGTAAGAAATAATGCGGTTCTTCTCGGAATCGGTGCTTGTTTGTGCGTGTGGATGCAAGAGGATTTCATGTATAAAAACCAAGCTTTTACCTTTCATTTTTCCTGGGATTCCATCAAAACTTGACATGCAAAGAAGGAGACGTGATCCTATTCGATTGATCCTTACCTTTTTGCTCTGTCCTTTTTCTTAAATCACAATGCTATGGCTGCTATACATAAACACGAAGCGGAGAACCAAGTAAATAAATACTTTAATATGTATTTGCTTTTGTAAAAGATTTTTCGCTTCACTTGAATCATATTCTTATAGAATGAAATGATGTATAGAAAATAAGCGAAACGTACCAACAAGGTAGATTTGATTTCTAAAAGAAAGCAAAATAATACCTTTTTACATTCAAGGATCATGAAAAACTTATTTACTTGTTTATTTAGTGTGTAGGAGGAGGTTTGTAAAGGGGTTTTTCATTTTTTATGCAAAAAGAATGTATAAAATACTCAAATTGAGCTTACTGTCTTTAAGTAATACATAAATACAAAAGTGCAAAATGAAAGAAATTAAATTTATAAAGCCAGACGATGATATAGTGCTGGAATTTATAAAAAGAAACCCGAATGATGTTTCAATAACATTCAAAAATAATTTAGGGACGAACACAAACCGATTATTTGTTGGTTTTGTTTTGCGTTCATGAAAAGGAAAGAAAGCGGTTTCCCTAAATTATCATAATAATGACTAATTGTAAGATGTGTGCACAAATGCAGCGGTAAATGTATGTATGCATGTATGCATGCCGAATAAGGAAGAAAACAACTGCGAATTTTCAATGAAGCAAAAGAGGGAAAGTGGGAATGTTAATGATTGCTTCCACTAAAAACTGACACGATGGTCGAACTGCAGCAGCAGCAGAATCAACGCTTAAAGCACTTTATATCCATACATAAATACAAGTTGGCTGAGTGCGAGTGAATGAATAAAATGAAAAAGGAAAGGATAACAAGATATTTGGATTATTACTTCTCTACTTACACCGTCAACGGTTATTATGAAACGTAGTTGGTACTTATTCTAAAGAAATAGGCAGTAGCAGTAGTCGTGGTGGCAATGGTAGTTTAGAAAGTAGTAACGCTTTTCGCTCTTTGGTCCATGAAATATGCATGCATGCCTGGAAAGTTTATATATATCTGGCTTTGCTGCGTTGAAGTACAGAGAAAAAGATAAAGGAAAGTTGTGAATTAAGTAGAAATGGAGAATGAGATGAGAGAGCGAGAGAGAAGAACAACGGAGAATAAAGTTTAAAAGGGCGTATAATAATAAGAGACTCAACTCAGGAAAAGCTCATGATGATGATATATGTATATTTTATTCTATGAAATGTAAGCATGTTTCATTCTGAAGTCGACGGTGGTGGTGGCAGTGGCTTCGTGTGGTGTATGTAAGTAAGCATGTGAGTGAGTATGCTTACTTTACGAAACTTGTAAAATGAAAGAAAGGGAAAAGGAGAGAATAAGAAAGAAAGAGAGAGCGACGCTTGTCTACTTACCGTTCTGCTGTTGCTGGAAGGAGTTATGCAGCTTTTACTTCTTCTACACGGCACCAGTGAAAAGAGGCAAATATCCTTTGTGTCAATTTATCTTTCCAAGATTTAAGCTAATTAAGAGACAATTAAGATGGGAATTTGACGAGGTTCAGAGCTAATTAGTAATTCTGTAAATGATTTTCAGCTCAAGAACAAAGTGCCTTTAGGGATGTCAAGACATTTTCTTCGTGTAAAACTGTCTGTGTGTTTTCTCTCTCTTTCTCTCTCTCTACTCTGTGTTCTTGCACATATTGCTAATGTTGTATGTATATTTAGACAAAACCACTGGTTGAGACCGGGAAATTCCTTAGTTTGATACTATAGCGTGCATACATAAATATACATGCATAAATTTAGCCACCATATCTAAAATAATGAATTGTATTACAACAGATTTCTTATACAATTTTACTTTAATTTCTCTAAACAGTTGGCTTTCGCCATTTTGTTAATATACACTTCTTCGGATGACTTTCTCTCAATTATCTGTGTGCTTAAAAAAATGAAAAATAAAAATGTGAATGAAACAAACACTCTGCATCAATTCATAAAAGCATTGGAATCTAAATAAACTCTAGTAATAGTACTGTCAAGGATGATGATAAGATGATGTTTTGGATTGGTGGTGGCAACCAAACACTTGAACAATTTCCTCGATTACATTGAAATTCCCCCTAAAATATGCAAAGTAGTCTTGTGCTGTAGTAGCAAATATTGCGCAAGTAGACAAAAGTTTTCACAAAGTAAAAGTAACTACACATGATAATTCCACCAAGACAGCTTTGGAAACTGCTCTTCAGTACAACACACTTACTCTCAAGAATCATCATCGCAGATATTTTCTCATCATCATCATCATTTTCTCATAGTCAACTTCTTGAACATAATTCTATCAAAACTCTGTTGCCTTATTTAAATAGGTGATCCGTCCTTTTTCTCTGCATCTCTCTTGTTAGCCAACTTTACTATTGCATATTATCTTTACTAAAAGTGATGGTATAGCAACAGCACAGTATTTACATTACATGCTTCACTTCCATTCACTCACACATTTTGCTATGATGATCATGCTTCTTAAATGTTCAGTTCAGTTTCGGAAGTAGAGAAGAAGTGGATAGAAAACACCACTGAAATGGATGATCAAGATAGTTTACTTCAGCTTATGTGTGCCCATATCATATATGTCTGTCTTTGGATAAGTATACTTGACATAGCAGGCAAGTGGGTAAGTAATAAGTAGGTATTTCAATAAATGAATCTTAAAAAGAGCTTCACGCTAAGTCTCCCAACTTTATCCATATAATTTGGCTGATATTATCTTCATCATCCCTTCTCCATTTATAGTTTGTACTTAAACGTTAAATGTAAATGCATTGTAGGCGTAGTAAAATTGTTCAATGTTTATGTATAAGATATGAAGTTCCTAACATGCCAGCCAGCCTGATAAATTTGGGGCATCATGAAAACGCTAAGGAACAAAAATAAAGTAGGCAAGACAAGTACTTTTTTCTACTGTTTGATACTTTACTTTTTGTGTTTATACACTTTAATGGATAAACTGTCTCCCTCTCCAGTTACGAGATAGATGTATATTACGGTAGAAGAGAAGGAGGCGGCTCTAAAGGAAAATCCTCGCTAATCCGCATGATGAACGAAATCAGAAATTCAACTTGAATGGTTGACTTTTTAGATGGTTTCTTGCAGTTTGTGGAAGAGATTGTGATGCAATAGAATTTAATAGAGGAAATGGAACTGCTAAAGAATAGTAGCATAATATTGAGAAGCTAGATTAGTCCTACAAAACGCTGCTACTTTTGATGATAATGGTAACAATAATATCAAGATGTCATGATTCATTTGTGATAGATATAGTGGCTTAATGTTTATAACTTAATGCCGTCGAGAAGAACAAAGCTAAAAAGAAAAGACTTCAAACTAAATTTAATTGGAAGTATATTCTTTCGGTTTAGACATCTACATGTTAATTTTGTAGTTTTAATGATTGATTTTTTCAAATCTACTATGTATTATTGATAAAATTATAAAAAATTTTTTAACTTCTAGCTTTTATATTTACATCAAAATATTTGTAGGAGAATAACAATATACCTGAAACCATTGAAGTTTATGCGCTTATATTAAAAATTTAAAAGTTTGCTGTTTTACCACAGCTCAAAACTAAAACTCCTGAAGTCACTGTGGTTGTACCGTTCATTTATTAAGTCAGTGATCACGCAACTTTCATAATTAGGAACAGTATGTGGTGTGCTTATCGTGTAAAGTACTGTAAAATAGGATAAATTCTCCAAATTAATCTTATCAAAACCTTTAGTTCAAAAAGATCTCTGTTAGTCTACCTTTTACCTTGCCCTAGTATATATATATAATTTTCTCTGAAACTTTATCAGTTGAATATCATATTTTCCTTTTAATTCACTAATATTACATGATATTTAATCATTATCTCGGTACTTTTTCTTCTATTTCAAGTTTAAAAAAACATGAGGCCAAAAATGAGGTTTTTACCGAGTACGATGTCTTTAAGCGCAGGACACATAATGTGACTCCCTCATCACAAATAAAAGATCAATCATCACTTTCCCAACAAGATCCCTTAAAATTGCTTGCACTAACTGACTAGTTCTAGCTTATGATTACCTACAGCTTAAATGCAATAAAAGGCTTAAATAGGCAATTTTATGGCGTGACATCAAACTTGGCATCAGAAAAATATATGGAAAAAATGCTTCGTTTCTAGATTTCTATAAGCGGTAATAACAAAATATTTTATACCAATTATTTTCAAAATGTAGAAAAAAATTTCCTCTGATTAACGCGAGAAAAATGTCCGTGTGAAAATTTATCCCATAAAATTCCAAGTAGACATAGTTTTTACGAAAAACAACGTGCAACTGACTGGATTGATTTGGCTGGATGGTGTGCCAAATATATTATTGGTAATTTATCAAAAGCCCTATAATCATAAACTTGTTATTTATGAAATGCTATTAAAAAGTGCATTGTAATTTTCAAATTTATTTCGCACAAATTGTATTATGTGTAGTGCTTCCAAAAGATTCCGTTTTGACAGGAAATGTTTTGGACTTGCTTACCTAATGTGCTTTCACCGATGAGAATGACCTTAAAAATACAGCCATATCACTTTAAAATATGAAATCCTAATTACCTTTATGTAATTAGAATATAGTCATATGTATTAAAGGAATTTTGTTGACAGAATGAAACTTTTTTTGCTGTTACCTGTAAAAAACTTGTTCATAGTGATCATGTTGTCATGTAGTTTAAAATGACTACAATTGATTTTGATAGCAGTAATAATAATATAGAATTGAAATCTTTTTTATCTTGAAGTATTTCTAGGATTAGAATATATGATTTATATTACATGTTGTAAATTTAATGGACAATCCCCTCTGATATATTCCAAAAGTAAATTCGTTTTCTTTTCAAGTTTTATAAGATTGGAAACACTTTACAATACCTTTTCTTCAGTTTTTTTACGAAGTACACTCAAAGTATTACATACCTTTAAAGATTTGTTTTACTCTAAAATTCAGTAGCATCATAATCATCGTGATCGAGACTCAAAAACATTGACTATACTCGTATTTGTTGTATGAGTAAAAGGAAAATGTGTTTATTTGGTGGTTCCCTGTGTACATGGTGGTATAAGCTCTATTTGATAGTTTGACTAAATTTTCTCTACACGTCACTTGGGAGTTGCTTACTTACTGCTTGCTTACTTATATTACCTCAAACGTTACAACATTTTGTATAATATACCAAGAGAGAGAAAGGTCTGATGATATTTTTATGATGATGGCAGTCGTACTACATTGGACAGCCATATAGGTATGTACACAAAAAAAGTACACACATCTCCTCTTCTTTCCTCGAGTATTCTTTTTTCATCTAATATTCATCAGCAAGTTATGGGAAACTGCTAAGTTTTTCATAGCCTGGATGGAATTTTAAATAAATTGTGGGAGAAAATCTAATGACTGTGGGGAAAGGGAACACCAACATCATCCTCATCGTGCTCGTCATCATGGATGAAGTGCAGTACTGTTCGTTCTGTAGAAATTTTTATGCCTTGCTTCTCCTCTTTTCTTGCTCACACTCACTTACTTTTATATTATTATGGAATGGAACATTATTATGAACTCGCTCCTTTTTAGTCACTCACTCACTTAACTTTGTGAAAAAGTCTGAGTCTGACTGAGTGAGAGCATCTACTTTTCTACGAAAACGATGAGAGAACATGGCCTGCCTACCTTTGGGTAGCTGCGTTCATTTTTGTGGCAATGTTAGATAAAATATATACAAAGTTACCATTAACTTCTCTTTCTCCTTTTTCTTTCTATTCACTTTCATCCCATCTATTCTTTTTCCTCAAATCTTTTGCAAAATTTACCATCATCGCTTCCTTCCCGTTGCCCTTCTCTCTTTTATACTCTCCATCCGCTTAAACTTGTTTAAACTTATTTATGTACTCGTTTGAACTACTGCTGTGGTTATTACCTACCCTGTCGCTTATTACAAAGCTCAACTCATCCATGTTTTTTCAGCTTGTGTATGTATGTCCGTCAGTCCAATTATTTACACAGCTGGTAACACTGAAATATATTTGTCCATTTTCAAAATTAAATATTAATAAACTACATAGTAAATCGAACATTTGATTGAAAATGATTATGTGGTTATGTTTATTTTTTTAGTAGTAACATAAATTTGCCATGAATTTTCTTGAATTCCATGAAACCGTTTAGACAGGTGACCATTTTAAAGTTTTGACTTGTGACTCTGAAAATTCGCTGAAGCCGAAGAAGGGGAGTGAAAAGAGAAAACATGTATCTCGATACAAGCCACCTTTCCTGGGTCCGTTTTTATCTTTAAGCAGGGTCAACCGCCTTGACTGACCGGAAAATCATCTAATTTCTGAGCAATATAGAAAACGGCCGAAAGGACATACGACCAAAGCATCCTTACCATTTTGCCTTACAAATACATAATATATACCGCTGCAAGTTTACTTTCGCCACTTTCTCACATCTACTTTTCTTGTTGCACTGTTACTCTACTGTAAACAGAGTGAATGAGCCTTTTATTGTGTTCACACAAGGAACCAACTAGGAGAAAACACAAAGAATTGCTACTCGTGTAGTAATGAGTGTGGGGCCACAGCTACATATTTGTTCATTATTATCATCATCAGGAAAAGCAGCCTTTCCCCGTGTGCAATTTTCTACATTTTTATTATGTCAACAAAATAACTACTTTATAATAATAGCATTTCAGCGCATTACATACTACAGCTTCTCTACTTACGACGACACCGTAATAACGTTGTGTTGCCACTCACTAAACACGAGGCGTAATTTACCAGTTATTACTCGCTCGTCTGGAAACGACTCGCGCCGCACAAGTAAAATTACGTTACAATAATGATAAATAAAACGAGATGGTGAGTTGAAACGCAATGTAGAAAAAAATGAGATATACTGCTAGGCGTTTTAAACGAACAAACACCACCAAAAAGTTATCATCTTCATCATCATAGCAGCCTTTTATTTGGTATTCTTGGTACTTTACTTTTTCATTCATGGGCTGAGTCAGTCTACTGCACTATTTACTTGAACCTTTTCTCTCTCTCTCTCTCTCTCTTCGCTCTTTCCATCCATTTTATTATTCTTTTCATAAAAGAAAATGAATCTCTTTTGTGTATAAAGCATAATATGAAATATTCACGCGCCTGCTTTTTTCAGAGCTTTGCTGCTCCTTCCTCAGTCAAATTATGTGGATGCTGATGATGATGGCAATGATGATAACATGTTGTGTTTGTGTTTCTGTGGCAATAGTAGTAGAGTTAGAGTAGTCTACTGTTATTTAGAAGGCTTTAGATTCTTACAAGCAACAGCGATGAAAAGATTTTTCATATTTACTGCAAATTGCTTGTAAGTCATCATCGTCGTGTCGTCGTCGCCGTCTTTGTTAATCTACTTCAGCTTTGGTTGATGGTGTGAGGAATACCTAATGACGTTTGTAGGGATTTATTTTAGTAACCATTTTGTAAATATTTTGGTGAAAATCTGTGTCATTCTTTTTAATCTTATAACTTCCGGACTCAATATATCGGAAATACAAATCAGTATTTTTACTATGCATAGTTTTTATTATTTGAATGAATGGGTAACATTTAATTGCTAATTAGTAGATAAATCGTAAATCAAACGCGCAGATGGTATTAACAATGTGCATTTAAATACAAGCAATCTGTTTTTTATGGGGAAATAATATGACAGCTTAGAAAAGGCAGTTTTGAAGTCAAGTCAAATTGAAAGATAAAGTTAAGGGGCTCATTTGGTGGGCTAATAACTATAAGCCACACACAATTTAAAGGTTCTTCTAATGTGTCATATAGGGAATAATATGAGGAAGTATAAATGTATGTGTGTGTTTCCGCTTTGTTACAATTCCAAATTCATTGCCCTGAATAAAAATTGTCCAGTTTAGCGTTCATTAGTTTCGGGGTGTGAATCCGTGTATGAAAATGATATATTGCTGCCGAGAGAGTTTTATGTAAGGCCTGCAGAGACAGAGAAAGAGAGAGTGATATAAAAGAGGAGAACATGATCATGAATGTCATTACTGCCTTGTTCTGGTTGAATGCTTTTTTTGCTTGTTGGTCCACTGCTGGTGGTATGAACGAATGATATTGTATTATAAGTATGGCATTGGAATTGGTAACACCAACATATTTTGATAATACATGCATCTGGTGTATTCTTTTGGCTAGTTACAGTAAGAGCGATTATGTCAAACACTTGTTGTCATATTATTTTTATGCGCTTTCCTTGTATATTTTTTCGGAGTTTACGAGACGATGAGTCCCGTTCCGGTTGTGATTTCATTACACGGTTACATTACACCCATCAGTGTACAGTTCAGTAAATAATAATACCAAACATTTTGTTCAAATTAAGGGCCATACGGTGGTGCAGTTGGGTAATAATAACAGCATTATCATTAGTATGTCATGTTATACGTATGGAAAGGAAAGGGTCAATTTAAACACATTGGATCAGATGAGATGCTGTGAACAAAAAAAAGTAAGGCGAGAAATGATCATGTTTCTCCTTTGCTCCTTTGGGCCTTTGCCATGAAAAATCAATCTTTTTTTGTAACATTAATTCCGTTTAGTACACATGAGTGGATTTTCATGCATCTCATTATTTGCTGGTTGGTATCTAATTTTTTCCGGACAGAATGTTTCGATTACGCAATGCTAAATTATTATAAAGTAGGGGGAGTTGTACATGTATTTTAAGTCGTATTAAAGAAATGCTGTAAAATATGCAGGTTTTCAGCTACTCAATTCCTAAGTTTGGATTGTCTCGTAATGCCCCACCAATCGTTACTAAACATTGGGTCATTGGACATTGCATTGCATAGTTAAAGTTTGGCTTACAATACAAGTTCATTTTAAAGTTCTTGTTCTTTAAGTTAATTTTAATATTATGGTTGATTCTTTCGTTAGTTGTGTATAAAAAACCGATTTAAAGATTATTGAAATATGCAACCTGAATGTTTGTCATTCCAATTTATTTATTTATTTATTTTTAATTGTATGTTATAATACTTTCGCAACACTATAAAATATTTCATAAAATGCTGATATAATTAATATTTTCATATCAAGGAAAACTGAAAACTTAGGACACGATAAAGTGCAGAGATAGATGCAAAGACTTACAATTATTCATGTCTTCAGCCATGCTTTTGGACTGACGATGAGCTAAAAAATCCTGTTGTGAAATTAAGGGACATATATTTTTCTGTGCGCTGCATCAACTTTGAGAACTAGTGCTCTATCTAGTAGACGGTAAAAAAAACTTTTCTCGTTGAATTGAAATGCGTACACAATCAACTCTGTAAGCACTCTATATGCATGTGGCACCGAACTACGGTTCTTTTTGTCTAAAAGATCAAGTTTTTTCAAAACAATTTATGAAAAATTAGCTTTTAATTTAATGAGGTATGATTTCGGGCATATTTTATACTATGACGTTCTTGCAAAATGTTTTGGTGGCTATGCATGGAGTGCTCACTCATGTTTATGAAATGCACAAATATTGTTTTGCATAAAAAATCTAATACTTTTATTTATTCTTAATTAGTCGGCACATAATAATAGTAGTAACAATACCAAGATCTGAAATACAAGTAACGTAGAATGATATTTTGCATTTTAATTTGATTTTGATTTGTACAGGAAATTAAATGAGACTCTAAATTATAAATGCATAGCTTATAATTTATAACTATAATGTTAATATTGAATGTTTCTGACTGAAATTAACTTTTTTTCGTGTAATAGCGACTAGGACATTGTTGTAATCTAGCTGTACGAATTTATACTACGAAATTAAAATACTATTCTAGGCTTTATAACATACAATCGTGTTACGGCACTAAACTAGTATTAAATATTACGGTTACGGTTTTTTATCAGTCTCACAAGTTGTGTAATTATTGTTTGTTTGATTAGAGTATTAGGAACAATGGCCCTAATTACCCAAAATCTCTGTACATTTAGCATTATAATCTGCAAGATGAATTCACAAATATGGTCTTCACTGATAAAATGCTGAACTATAACTAACTACAAGATATTGCTTAGAAGTTTGTTTTCTTCGGATGCTGCTGCTTCAGCAGCGGTATCGTCAACTGAGGCGGATGACACCGACAAAGAAAGCGGTCTCACAGGGAATGTTGTCCTTTTAGAAAGTTTAGACAAACTTTCTTCTAGAGAAATAACCTCATTTGCAAGTGGATGAAAATGAGTGAGCATCCATTCGTGAACACTCCACTCTGGAAACATGGTGTTCAATGCAGTGACGAGGCTTGTTTGGAGTCGCTGCAATTCCACACGCAATTTCATGATTTCCTGAAAAATAGATTCGACGTGAGAGGGGCTAGAAAATTGTTGCTGTAAGTTGATACTTTGCATCCACCCAAGAAAAACGTGCTGTTCCTTGATTCTCTTCATGTTATTCTAAATACAAAAAAAATAATAGTCATTTAAAATTTTAAATCGAGTTATCCATCGAAGCAAAAAATAATGAAAACTGCAAGTTAGACTCACTTGAAGTGTGGCCAAGGACACAACTTCATTATAAATCTGAGATCCTGGAAAGCGACAGAACATCATGTCTGGTCCACAGTCCAAGTAAGTAGACGCAATAGAAAAAATCTTTTCCATTCTCGGCTGTTGTCCAATAGAACTCAAATAAAACATGCAGGACACTAACGATGGAACCGCCACAGGAAAAATTTCGCATAAAACGGAAAAGTGATCGTAGCGTTGCCACCCCGTGAGGAATATTCCTTTGAAGTCAATCTTGTTGTGGTACTCAGATATCACGTCCATCCAAGCGTAATGATTGGACAGGTAGAGCGTCTCATTGACAGTCAGTGAATTGGGCTTATTCGCACCTTTGAATGCACTGCCTACCCAAACGGACTTGAAAATGTTGGAATATTTTTGCCAAATGTTTGGACGGAGATGATTGACGACATCAGGGTTATAGTTCCACACCACTATTTCCACCAAATCCCCAATACCGTACCGTAGTATTACTCTCTCTTCCAGGTTCCGGAATTCGTCATCCCACATAAGTGGCTGGACCTTATGTTTCTCTTTAACGTAGGTAGCCACATGCTTCGCATGATGAAGGAATAAATCCGCATTCTCCATTTTGAGTCTGTTCATTCGATCGTGGCAAACTGGACACAGGCCAATATAATATACTTCATCCGAACCAATGTGAAGATACTCAATATCTGGATGAAGATTCATAACTTGGTCAATCATTTCTTGAACTAACTCTATAGACTGATTATTCGATGGGCAAAGTACTTGAGTGTACTTTGGCACTTCCCGTAAATGAACAAACTCTTCCAGTTTCAGCACAAATTCCAGGTGACCAAATGTTTGAACTAACGGAATAACCTGAAAACATATTAAAATTAAAACGTCATATTAATATATTTTGCTATATGTTAATAAGTCAGGCTGAATATTGAATCATAATAAATTGTACAAAATTACCTGTAAATTATTTACTTTTGCCAGCCCCAAAATCGCTTGAATATCTGACACATTATACGCAGCCCGATTAGTGATTCCTGCTAATTTCCCATGAAATGGAAACATGTCCTCATACTCCATGAGAACCCCAGTCACTCCAATATTTTTCAAAAATGAGAAAATTGTCTTAAACGCATCCACCGTTGGAGGCATTCCCTTCAAGTCAAAATGGACCATTTTATGTCTTAAGTTAACCACAGGAGATCCTTGTGGTTCATTATTTCTTCCCAGAGCATCCATCACCTCTCCTCCTCCCGAAGCTCCTCCCACACCAGGCCCTATCGACCCTTGTTCCATCATCATTACAATGTCACTACGAAATAATTCTGCTCCTTCGCCACTCCCAAATCTACTACTACCAATAAAATATGACTTTCTCCCACTCGACAAACTAAATATTCTTCGGTACAAGTGTATCGCGTAAAATAAAAGTGTACAGAAAAAAATAACACATATCACCCTGATAATAAATCCCTTCCTAACTGCAACTGTCATTTTGTCAGGTGGCACTTTTGCTCACTTAACGTTTTAGCTCATCACCTCGCTCATTTATGTCCACTTTTCCCAGATGCTTTGTTTTGTTTACATTTTAATGACTTTTCTCCCTGATAACATTTCACTTTTACACACTTCACTCACCACAGTTTACTTTCACTCTTTTGATGTTCATTTCATAATTCACAGTCACAACGCTGTTAACAAAGTAGCCAAAACCAGCAATCTAACTGATGTAAGTCGTGTCGCCCTGACTGCGGTGCACAGTGCACACCGTCGTCATCATCGAAATTATAAATCTTTTCAAAATTCTTCAAAGCTTTTTTATCAATCTCTCTAGAGTCTGATAGGCATAATATTATTATTAGCCTTCTTTCTTGCGCATTGCCTTTTGCCAGCTTACAATACCGCCTACACACAGCCAACAACAAACCTGCTCGGCTCAAAAAAGATAAGATGCTTCGTTTTATGGGTCCATCCAATTTAATCAATAGCTTAACTGTGAAATTATAAAATTATAATTTTATGGTAATAAGGATGAAAAAAGTTGATTGGGATCATTTAAAAAGTAGTTTGAATAAAAAGTTTATTCAAAGATATTTATTTTTTGTCATAAAGTGTGTAGGACCCCCCACACCACTGCATCAAGTGACTCACCAAACCTAACACAATACTTTTGTGCACCATTCAGTTACAAACTCTCTGCTGTATTGTCAGCTGACAGACACAATCTTTCAAACTAATTTTTTTTGAAGTCGTCAAGTGACAGTTTGGTGCATTCTTGGACTATATATGTCTTGTGCACAGGACTGATTTGAAGTCTGTTAAAATTGAAATTAAAGTAAATCTTTAGTAGATTCAGCATAACTTTTTCTTTTTTCGAAAATATGTCATCGTCTGACGATGAAGCCCACAGTGGATCTCACGTATTTTATAGAGATCGACCTGAGTGGCAAGATGTGATCCCTATTGCGTCCGATGAAGGTCCCCTTCCTGTAGTATCAATCGATTATTCAGATCAATGTAAGTTTTTCTTTAAGGCTCAATTTTTTAATGCTAAAATTTCTGCTCTTTACTTAGCAGCTGTTTATTGAAACAATTAAGTGATATTTTTTTCTAATTACCACAGTTGCTGACGTTTACGATTATGTTAGAGGAGTGATAAGCACTGGAGAGCGATCTCCTCGTGTCTTAAGTTTAACCTGTGATGCAATTAGTTTAAATGCGGCCAATTATACTGTGTGGCAGTTAAGGTACTGATACAAATTTAAAAAATGCGATGTTTTCACACTTTGTTTATTATTCCTGCTACTTGGTTTGTTTATTTTACAGGAGAGATGTTTTGGAAGCCCTGGGAGTACCAAAACTTGTAGATGAATATGGTCTAGACAGAGAGTTTGAGAAGGAGTTCAACTTTTGTGAAAGGATGATTGAGAATAACCAGAAAAATTATCAGGTGTGGCATCATCAAAAGGCTCTTGTAACATGGGCAGTGGGATACGACGAAGTAGGGAAAACAATGGCAGTTGTCGATAAAAACATACAAAGCATAATATTTAAACGAGAGCTTCAACTTACCAGACATATATTAGGGTTTGATGCCAAGAATTACCATGCCTGGCAACATCGTCAATGGATACTGAGTATTTTTAGGTAAATTTCCTTAGATTTTTATTTTATTTTTTTATCATTTTGTTCTGTTTTCTAATACATATTTAATCCCGAAAAAAGTCGAAAATATTTTGATTACTATGTCAGAGACTTTTCGATGGAAATGGAGTACATCAACAGCCTTCTAATGGACGATGTCCGCAATAACTCCGCCTGGAATCAAAGATACTTCATTTTTATGAACCTGAATGATTTTTCCCAGGAGAGTATAATAAAAGAAATGGCGGAAACATGGAACTTTATAAAATTTGCTCTCACTAACGAGAGCCCTTATAGTTATCTCCGAGGGTATGGCTATGGCTTTTTATTGTATTGTGCTATATGCATCCATTAGGATCTGTAAAACTAGAAAGTAAACTGTGTCTACAAGTTTGCTTTTTTTTGTACAGATTAATCAACTTAGCTGGAGAATGCAAAATTCCATTTGAACAAGAATTAGCCAAAAGGTTCAGGACTTTAATGAAGGACGCTGACATAACAAGTGTTCCATTTTTCGCTTTATACATAGAGATTGTCGATGATCTTCTGAAAGCGGGTCATGGAGATGCTCTAATATACCAAGAGGTTTGCAGCGTAAGTATTTATTTGTAGCATAATAAATCACACTTTGCTAATGCATTCATATCACTTCGTTTCATTGTCAATCAACAATTTTATACTCAATAATTCTTTGACATTGCAGCTATTGGAAAACCTCGTGGAGCACATCGACCCAGTAAGGAAGAATTACTGGGCACATCTTAAATCAATGTTTAAACTAGAACATGGAGATAAGTTCAAGTTAGAAGAAGTAAACAGTTAAGCATTTTGAAATAATAGGTGCATACATATCTTTAAAATGTGTATTGTTAAGTAACAATGTATATACGTACTTATTTTCTGGCCACCTTTTTTAAATGACAAATTTTTGAAACCCTTATTCTGTAAATGTTAAGTTCTGTTCTCTGTTTGGAAAGTTTTACAAAATTTAGAAAATATGTACAGACACATTTGATTTCTTTAGTTTAATTGTATTATATTTGTGGAGGTATACGGTGATTTAAAATACGACCATGTAAATAGTTCAAAATTATCAGCAAACCCAAATCGTACTGAGCCTTCTTTTAGAATTTTTTCATTACTTAAGTATTTTGATCTGGTAAAGATTGCCTTTTTGTTTAATTTGTTCAAGGAATACGAAACTACAACAAATGTCGAATGAAAATGGAAAAATAAATACATCACAAGAATACATCACAAGATTCATATATGTAATTTGACAGATAAATTTATTTCATTCCCAATGCTTTTAATCTCCTTCTGAAAATTTATCCGCAGTCCGCATGATAGGTCATGTCACTAGCACGACTCATCAAAACCTGAAGTTTCGTAAGTAGCCCTCCCTCTGTTCGACCTCCTTCGATGTCTGATGCGTTTCAGGTGCTAAAAATATTTTATGACAAAGAATTCCGTTGCACAATCAACACCATCTCATCTCACACCTTATAACATTTTCTTTCTTCTCTTCACACATTTCATCTTGCTTGTTTCTGTCGTGTCAGAGAAACATTATAAACAAAAAAAACGTTGCAACCAATGCAATGATGTTTAATGTCGATGGCGTGTGTAGCATCACTGGGGCGACACCGAGTCGCTGCGGTTGGTGTTACCCGTCTGACAAACGAGATAATGATACTGTGTTTGGATGGAGTCAGAGAAAGCTACAAGTATCCGGAGAAAATCTAAATGTTTACTTAGCTTGTTCGTGGAAAGCACAATTCTCTGAACGAGACTGAAAAGTACAGACAGACAAAGAGTAATGATATGGCCTAACATGGCCCAAAAAATGCGTGGGCGTGAGAAGAGAAACACGAGACATGTTCTTCCTTGTGCTTCACGTCTGCATGGTTGATGGTAGTTGTTTGGAAGAGACTTCTCTTTCTATTAGCTTTGGTTAATGGATCAGAAGACAAAAGCTTTTACTTTGTCATTGACTCATGTTTGTTTGCAACATGCTAACAGTGCAGTAGAAGCCAAATCTCATTTCCCATATCAATATTCATACTAGCATTATCGGAATCATTGCATTAGTTGCACTATATCGATATCGAACATTATAGTAACGAACGATTGGTGATTCATCTTCAATTTACACCTCAACTATTTGATATATTATGTCCATGTTGCAATCATGTTCTACCTCTACCAGTCAAACACAAACTGAAGAGAAAATGATTTACCATTTGCATTAGTATGCGTACGTAGTATCATACATCATAGGGACTAGGAGGAACGTCTTATTGATTCACTTGACTAGAACAAAGAATTGTCAAAACGATTCAATTTTTTCATACACTTTACTTTCATTTTCCGATAATTTGATTTTGCCACTCATTTCCTTTCCCACGGTGGATTATATAGAAGAAAGGAAGTTAAATCAGAAAATAATTTTCCGTTCCATATAAAATATATTGCTGCTCGTTCTTAAGTAATTTTTCATGAAACCCTGCCAAGAAATTCGTCACTCTTTTGTCACATGATTTTTGCTGATTGTGATTTATGCTACACAATACACAATTCTTTTCTTCAGATGGACTGAAATTTGGAATGCTTGAAACTTGATGCATAACGAGATGAGATGTCTCCATACGCATACGTGCATCGCGTCCGCGTCATGTCACAAAGACACACAAACTTCGTAGCAGTAAAGAAATTAAATATTCAGATCATATTATTCATTCAGAGTTTTAGAAAAAAATATTTTAATCTAAAAATACTTCGATTCTACTTCCGCCATTCTTTGTTCCATCAAGCTTGAAAAACAATGCCTGGCAAAATTTCGAATCAAATATACAATATTGCCGCCAAAAAATTAATATTTTTGTGCAGGCACTCGCTTGTCAATGCGAAAATCAGAAAGCGAAATCTAGTCTTATTCTATAATTCAAAATCCATTTTTCGTTTTATTATTTTTTTAGCAACAATCGAGCGCGGGTGTTCAAAATCGTATTGAAAATTATCGATTTAAAGACTTAAGCAAATCTTCGCGTTTTTTTGCTGGTGTGATGTATTTCTCATTCAACATTTTTATCGTGGTGCAATTTACCACTAAAAAGAGTATTTTCCATCTACGTGTTAGGACGTTTGGAATAACTTATTTTAAAGCATAAACTCTTAGAAAACATACTGCATAGAAATGAGGCATAATTATATTTGTGGCTTTAACACTGTTTGTGGGTCTGTCAGACTCTGAGATGTGAGAGTGTCTCACGATTTGGTTCCAGTTCCAGATGCACAATATTTACATGCACCCAATAATATTAGTCATTCATTACGTAATTTTTACCTAAGAGTGTTTATCATGCATTTGTATTCATTTCGAATTTTTTTGCCTTTGTTCTCCAAGTCCAAGTAACTATTTTAGGGCTACGCATTTATGGCATCGCTTGAAGACTTCAAGTTGAAGTCATAAAACCTAGATTGGTGGGTAACCATCTTGATTTTTTGTCAAGTTGTAAAAAATTTAACTTGTTGTCAAACTTTACTTTTTTATAACTTGGTAAATTAGTCGCCACCACATACAACATATGTATGTATATATTGTATATTGTATACTATGCATTTGCTTTGGAGAGTATGGTGTGAGCGAGAGAGAACAAACAAAA
>JAQFXM010000921.1:0-38930 GCA_034693345.1 Entomobrya multifasciata | reverse complement strand
GACTGTCAGACCCAACTTCTCGCAGTAAGTATGAAGCACCTCTAGCTTACGTTGTAGCTGTGTAGGAGAGTCTGCAAAGATGATCATATCGTCTGCATATGCAAGCACATGAAATGAGAATCTGTGATTCAAGTTGATACCCCGTATGCCAGAAACTTCAGCAAGCTTGTATGTATCCTCGATATCGCTTATGTAAAGAGAGAAGAGAAGTGGGCTGGTCAGCTCCCCTTGCAAGACCCCTTCGGCTACTTCATATTTTTTAGTGTGTCCATCAGAAGCCCTGACATTCATAGTCGCGCCATCGTAGATACTTCTTAGTGTTCTTATCAATTTTGGGGGGACACCGATATTGTTGAGTTTCTCCCATAGTTTGATGTGATTGATAGAGTCAAAGGCCCGAGCAAAGTCCACAAAAAGCAGATGGAGTTTTCTATTTTTGCAACGTGTTCGGAAGATTTCACGAGTTGCATCTAGTGTAAAGATATGGTCAACGCAGCCTCTGTTTTTTCTAAAACCTGCTTGTGCTTCTGGTAAAATGTTGTTTTCCTCCACCCAACGTTCAAGTCGCTTTAAAAGTATGCTTGTCAATGTTTTCAGAACTGTGTTTATTAACGAGATTCCTCTATAGTTTCTGGGATCTGAGGTGTCTCCCTTCTTGTGTAGCATAACGACTTCTATGTTTACTAGGTCCTGGGGGAATTTCTCCATAGTGAGGCTGGTGTTAAATAGAACAGTAAGCGTGTCGATCCATTTAAGTGGTAGGTGTTTGAGAAATTCATTTCGAATATGATCGGTTCCAGGGCTTTTCCCAAGTTTTAGCTTTTTGAGTGAAAACAGCACTTCTTCTCGGTCAATTGGACAATCTATCATTGGATGCGTGACTCCGGAAAAAACTGTACTGTTAACTTCCCGCGCAGGCAAGACTGAATCATAGAAACCCTCCCAGGTTTCCTTACTAATGTCACAGATTTGACTTCTCTTGTTGTTGAGGGATTTGACTGCCTTCCAGAACTCCGTCGGGTTAGCTTTTGCTGCAATTTTATCACCAATGTCTTGAAAGTAAGACTCCTTCTTTGACTTTAGCAGTTCTTTGAACTTGTATTTTTTAGATAAAAAATTGTCCAGATGTGGAGATACGAAACCATACTTCTTGCAATTTCTTAAGCTCAGATTTAATTTTCTTTTCAGTTTTGCACATTGTTTATCAAAGTAGGGTTGATTTGCTACGATTTTATTTTTCGGCGCCTGGCAGAGACCGACTTTAGTTGCAGCATTTTTGATCGAGTTGGCAAGCACCTCGTATTGAATTTCCACAGGTTCACTGGGGTCAGGAGTTGAGAGTTTGTGCATTGCTGTTTTGAAAGCAGTAGCTTTCTCAGGATTCCATCGAAGTATAGTTTTTACATTATTAGAATTTGCGGTTGCAGGTACTGCTGCTGGGAACAGAGACAGGGAGACTGTTATGGGTTGGTGGTCAGATACAGCTGTACTTTCAACTTTAAAGTCGGTAATTTTTGTTGCTGTATTCGGGTCTGTAAGAATGTAATCTACAACACTACTGCCATTTCTGTTTATAAATGTTGGGTTTCCGGTCTTATCCGAGATTGATCTGCCATTACATATTATCATGCTGTTGATATCCAAGAGCGTTAATAGCGTCTTTCCCCTTTGAGATAGTTCTTTGTCTGTGGAGGCTCTTTGAAAGTCAAGGTTTGGATTTATATCCAGGGGAATTTCTTGATTGTTTGAGGTTCTTGCATTGAAATCTCCCCCAATAATTGTATCTTCACTGAGCTGTAAGGATTCTATGTGACTCAAGGTTTCCTCTAGGAATTTGTCATTTTTGGCTCCTGGAGGTATGTAGATGGTTGCGATGATTAGTCTGTGGCTACTTTGCTTGTGGCGGAGACGCGCTATTATACAGTATTGGTTGCTCCGTATCAAATCTTCGAGTTCATAAGTGTTCCTGTATAATAGTAGAATACCACCACTGCATCTTCCTTTGGTCTTAGTACGGGTAGCTGGACTATTTACATAACTGTAACCTTGAAGGTAATTCGGTAATTTTACTATCTGATTTTCGTGCCAGGTTTCTGTTAAACCAATTATACTTGCTTTTAAAATAATTTCTTTGTCTTCTTTGTCTAAGTTGTAGATATTTTTTATTCCGTGAGTATTCCAAAATGTTATGTCAGTATTCTTAAAAGTAGTTTTTCTGTTTTTATTAAAATTAGTATGTGTGAGCTGGCCGAATCCCTATGGATCATATATTCCGTCCATGGTTGCCTCTTCAAAGACGATCTCGGAGTGGTGACAGAAGACCCCTTCTATCTTTATCCCATTGATGCAGTATTCGTACCGTTTATTTTGTCTATAAAGTTCACCTGCTTTCCTTCTTATTTTCTTACTGATCTCTCTGAGTTGAGCAGGGATGTCTTTGTTAAGGTACAAACCTTTTGGCAGATATTTAGATTTGGTAAGGACGTAATTGCGGTGTTCCTGGTTCATCCAGTAGATTCTTATAGGTCTATTTTCTGACCCAGTTCTACCCACTCTGTTAGCCGAGGTGCAAGACATATCCCTATCAATGTGCTGCTGGAGTATAAGGTTGACCTTTCTAGTCAGGGTTTCGGGTGTTTCATTACCGAGTTCTTGGATACCGTTCAGAATAAGGTAGTTGGAGTTTAGGCGGTCCATAGCCATAATTTTGGCGTCTTCGAGATCTCTGATTTTGGCATTTGCTTCATCTAGTTGCTTTTTGAGCTCAGCGTTGTTCGCATGACATTTGTTTAAATCGGTTTGGAAAACTTCGATTTTTTCATAAAGAGTCGCCCTTGTCTCTTTGAGTTCCGTTTGTAGTGCTGTGACTGAGGCCTGCGTTCCTGTTGCAATATTTAGAAGTTTGTCTATCTTTTCATCCCTTGTGGTATCGTTAGTGGGAGCCATTTCTATGTTTTCTGTGTTGGGTTTAGTAATTTTCGTAAGTATTACTGCCTTTTTTGGAGAGTGACCCCCAAAGTTCAGTTTTACGGGTTCTATTCCTATTTCCAGCCTGGAACGTTTGCCTTTTGGTGGCTTGTAATTATCTTCAATTTCCGGTGATGAGTTTGGCATTACTTTCCTTTGTTACAACACTAGTGACACTGTGACGGGTACATACACCAGTATACTAAAACTGAGACAGCTGGTTTCCATATACTATTTTTGCATGTATCTGCTTTTCAAGTGTACTCCAGTCAACTGTAGTTCCTTTTTTAAAGACAGGTACCTTCTAGATTATGGTGCCACATGTATACCGCGGGCTCAACTAGTATACTCTACCAGTATACTCTACCAGTCAACTGCTTTGTGAAGTGTACCCAGACAACTGTAGTTCCTTGCACAAGAGAGGTATCCTAGAATTTCTTCGTTCTATATTATGGAGTCATTCGTGTACAGTGGGCTCAACTAGTGTGTAGTCTACCAGTCAACTGCATTGTGAAGTGTACCCAGACAACTGTAGTTCCTTGCACAAGAGAGGTATGCTAGAAATGCTTCGTTCTAAATTGTGGTGTCATTCGTGTACAGCGGGCTCAACTAGTATGTAGTCTACCAGTCAACTGCTTTGTGAAGTGTACCCAGACAACTGTAGTTCCTTGCACAAGAGAGGTATGCTAGAAAATCCTTCGTTCTAGATTATGGTGTCATTTGTGTACAGCGGGCTCAACTAGTATGAAGTCTACCAGTCAACTGGTTTCTTAATACTATTTAAGTCTGTACCTACTTTGCTTTCAAGTGTACTACAGACAACTGTGGTTCCTTTTGAGCAGCATAGATTTCTGAGACAGCCACCAGAACTAGTAAAATATGTAGACTATCAGTCAACTGATTTTCACATATTGTTGATTTATGCATGTGCTTGCTTTGTCAAGTGTACTCAGACAACTGTAGTTCCTTTCACAAGAGAGGTATGCTAGTTAATGCTTTATTAACTGTGATTGGAAATAGAGTAAAGGAAGAAGGAAAACAGAGTAAGCATATGTATGCATATGATGTGCTTTGTTCCGCTGGTTGGAGATGATGTGCCTTATGAAAGGTAAAAACTTTGACAAGTTTGACAGTATTGAGGGACGATTTACATAAGATGAAAGTGATTATGATTATTATATTTTACTTCGGCTTCTCATACTCAGTGATAGTCCTGCTAGCTGGTGATGGTGTGCCTTGCCCTCCAAAATTCACAGTAGTCGTCCTGCTTTTTGTCCTCAGTTCTGCTCTTCTGCGTCTAATATCCCAAAAAGATACATTTGCATATTTGGTGACTGCTAGTAGGGTCCTCTCTCTTACGATGATGGAGAAATAGAAGAAACGAGGGCACAACACTCAACACCAAAAGTACTGCTTAACTGTCCAAGATATGTCACACCTCAAATATTTAGCACTTCACACTAAAATTATGAGTGGCCACTGAAAAACAGGCTATTAATTGGTACTATTTTGAAATTTTTTGAAGCACTTTACGATAAGTTACAATTTAATTCTATTTTTTATGCGGAGCGATAAAATAGAAGCAGCCTTTATACCATGATATCCAGCACCATCCAAATTTATGTTGAAATAACCTAGGGCATTGGTCATATCCAAAAAGGTTTGACCAAATCCAAATCTTTAATTGACCTTGCCCACTATTCAGATCAACGTTATAGTAATATTTTTAAGTCAATATTACTAATCCCTGATTGAGGTGGCAGAAACCACCACCTTGAATGAAGATGCACATTTTAAATCTCTTAATTTCTCCTTTTTGCCAGTTTATTATTTTTCCAAGATAGTTTAGTACTGGCATGACTGTTTAAACGATCAGATGTGCATTGAAACTGATCCATTCAACGAATGATGGTAAGGTGGAGGTTGATTTTGGAACTATAATAAGTGCAATATAGTCAAATTATTAGAATGTTCTACACGTACCAATTAATTATTCCATGATAAGTTACTGCTGGAACGAATGTTGATGCGAACAGATGTACATACTAACGTGACGAATGAAATGCGGTGACGCATAACGCTCCGGTGATGCTGGTGATGGGAAGCAAGCAAAAAGGAGCGATGAGAGATGGGTTCTTTCATTGTTGGTTAATGCAATTTGCACTTCTGTAATATTGTAATGTAACACCAACATCACCGCTTATAGAATAGGATAAACATCCATAATTTCTTACCAATTCTTAAAAAAATATTTACAAAACAACATGACCAAACCAAGTTTGAACAGACTCAATAATTACTTCATTTATGACTTATTACATTTATTACATGTACCAGTCAACAATTTTCAATTGAAATCAAATAAACTGTTACAATATAGTAAACTGTAGTCAACATTTTCAAACTGAAATTCTTTAAATTAAGATTTAAAAGATGCTGAAATAACTATTCTACATATCTGCTTGAAATCTAACAATATTCGAATAAATTGAATATTATTTCAAGTTTAATAAATTACAACCCAACCACAACGAGCTGAAAATTATCACTTCTCTCCCTTACCGCTTTCGCTAAAAGGTCGCAAACAATATCAGTCTTGAAATTAGAGTTTGAGACGAGTTTTTGTAACGACATGTCTACTATATTTTGGAACAGTTAAAAAATCAATCTGAGAAAGAGAAGAACCACCACCAACAAGAATCAACTTGAATCAGACGTCTTCATCGTCGTCGAATGAAAGCAGCGGTGCTGCCATGACCAAGACGAAGAAAGAGGACACTCCAAACCAAAGTTTTTGATTTTATTCCTAAGTTTTTTTTTTGAGTTTCGTGTGCCATTACTTTATCATGTTAGGAATGAAGAAACGACACTTATACACTGCATTTACACTTATACACTGACGTAAACCTTTCAATAAACCCCACTTCACATGGATTTTATTCAATTACTTTTACATAAAGAAGACAATTGTTATCAAATTTATTTTAACTTAAATGATTGAAAAAGGATAATTCAAGTTATCAAATGCCAAAACAACATTATCGGTTACACAATAGGTGTTCACAATATTGATTTGTTTAGAACACTAGAAAGGCTATTATTAGTTTTCTAATTGCACTCAGGCTCCTTTTTCAGGAACTTGTTCTTGGAAATGTTTTTTGTCGAGTCTGGGTCCACGGGTGTTTTAAGAAGATCGTATTGGGGAAATCCATTCAGAAACTTTTCAATTGATCACGCGTAATCCATTCACTTGTTCTTCCGACAAGTTCTTCAAGCACGGGTCTATGGTTTAAACTTAATTTCGGTTTTTCTTACTCGCATATACAAAAAAATATTTGTTACAGGATAAACAATTGATATTAAATTGAAAATAGTAATTTCATGCTCGCTGCGCACCAAAAAATAATAGCTGAAGCAATAAATCCGGCTACATCAAAGACAGCTTGAATTTTTATAATATTGTTTCCAAAATAGCTGTCGGCTGTGTCTGCAGCCGTAATTTGAAGAAGCTTCAGATTCATCTTTTTGCTAAGTTCAGCGCCCATGACGATTTTCCAGTGCCTACAGGCTAATAATTAATATGTATCTTCGGACAAAGGCTTGCTTTTAATGATATTTTCATTTAAGGGGCAATGAAAAAACTAATTATTTGTTCAACTTACTCCAAAAACATTATTAGTTTATTGATAGTCCTGAACGGTTCAACGTAAACCTATTCGTCAACACTCCTGACGTTGACGAAATGTTGGAGCAAATTATGCACATACCAAAGGAGAATTACATATGGATAGGCGTAGATTTTGACGCACATTGTTTATTTAGGTCTCTTGTGGTGTACCCTAAACGCAATCGAATTGTGGTCATCTTTACATCCGCTTGCTATATATCGTCGTCATCAGAAAAATGTATGCAAAATTCCAATGCAGTAATCAAGCATGGAGCTACAGACAATGATTATGGTTATAACCGAACCAAACAGTTATACAATAAAGTAATTGAGCTCGACTGTGACGTTAATATCAACTCAACCTTCTACAAACGCTTAATCACACCAATAGGATACAACATAACGCGGAACAGTCCTAATAATGTGAGTTAATAAAGTGCTAAATGTTAGCTGTGCTAAATATCTTGTTATTTAAAAGTTCACAGCAAAATATAAAACAATAATTATTCAAATGTGTGTGGTACACGGTAAATACGCTTACTTATACCAAAAACTGGAAGAAAAATACACTGGCATCATGGATGCCTTTTATCCCTTGCAGAACCCGGACAATATAATATCAGCGTATAATAGGCCCATATTAATTAAATAAGTTTACTATTGTAGTATTGTATATTATATTATAATTTTCAAATTTGATGAATTCAAAATGTTTTATGCTTCATTGCAGTATGCCTACTTTAGATCTGAGATATTCTGAGGCAGGATTGGAATATATTTTGACTCCTACTTTCCAAGTGGAAATCTGAGCTGCCGTCAACATGGAACTTTACTTCTTATATGACTTTTTGATCGCGGAATGGGTTAGGTGTACAAAAACGAAGTTGTTTTAGTTTGAATCGTTATTCAATTACATGATATTTTATGCCACACACAAGTGTCAGGCATACGACAACGATATGAATCCAGTATTCCCGCAGCAGTTTAACGACACAATTTCTGAAGCGATTCGGCCACAAATCAAAGAAAATAATGGTACACACCCTGACACGATCGTGTCTTCTTTACCTTTTCGTGACGAACATAAACCAATTAAAACTTCGTTTGACGACGGTAAGAAGTCACCCGAATTAATATCGTTTGAAAAAATTGTCCCACTTGTGATCACAATCTTGTGATGCCCTTAAATCCCATTAAAACTCATAATATTAAAAGGGCCATCAAAATTCAAATAGACCTTGGGGCTAAATATGACTGGTATTTTTTAAAAGCTGCTAAAAGTAACTGGCCTGATAAAGACATGCGCTCAAATATGATAAATTTTGGATACAATTTGCCCAGCATATGAACTGTTAGAAAGGTTATCTGTAACTGTTAACTGAAAAAAAGATCCATTTCTACCTAAAATCTTTACTGGTTAGTGTTAGTTACAAAATAATTTTTTATACTTTTAAAATTTTAATTTAATTTAAAAACTTTTAATTTTCAAGATCAAGATCAAGATTTTCTTAGTTTAGAGAGAAGCCCATGCTCCAACTAGAGAGTAAACATGTTATGGTTAAATAATTTACGTTCATATTCAACAAAGGAAAATTGTTTTGCGTTTATTCAAACCTTTTCGTGCTAAATCATCATTATGAATTCATGACAAGTGTTAGAAATGCTCTACAATAAAATCAAATTGGTCGGCAACTGAATTAGCATGCAAGTCAATTTTTCCTTTAACTACAATAATTAACTGAGAATTAGGGAACATTGAGTAGTAGGGACACAGTAATAAGAACTTTTTTGAAATCAAAACGTACCGGTTCAATATACACATAAAATGTAAAAGCGAAGATATTTCATACTTGTTGCACAGAGAGGACCAAATCTAGCGGATTTTGACTGAATAAATAGAAACCGGAGATTGTGTCTCATTGCATGACGACAACGCGTCTGGATTATTTCGAGACAGGTTGGAAGAGGAAATGGGAGGGATTGGTATGAGAAAAGCAGCAGAATCAGTGTAATTGTTGACCAGTCTAAGCCTTCACGGAAATATCTTTAGTTATTCGTTAGTAATTCGGATATTCAAATACGAACCTAATGAATCAAGCCAGTTGCTTACTTGTAAGTGGGCTCAATTAGGTTGTAGGTTTCGCTGTGCTATCACAATACAGGATCTTGGATCATTAATGTCATGCATTGCAATTCATTTCATCTTGAAATCAAAATATTATATGGACAAGCACAAGGGATTGGGTTAAATTCTTTCGACGGGTCGCTTTCATTATGCATACATAGGCAAATCAGTCATTTGAATTTGAGTATAGATCACATCACACTTTTATTATTACTGTTCTCTTTGATGGATCTTTATCTTCGTACACACTAATTCCATCAATATTTCTGATCAAAATCATACTTATTTTTTAATGGGTAAACAAAATGAGTTTCAACCTAATATTTCAAGCCTAACATGAAAAGTTAAAAGCTACTCCGCTCGTTTGGTGAAATTAATACCACTTAGTACTGAACTGCATACATAATCTAAGAAAGCAAATTATTTAAAGGTACCCGATGGTAGACATTTTTACTTAAAGGACTTAAATATTTGAATCAGCTGTTGGAAGCTTTTGTTTTCATAGCATTTCAAGTATTTTGAAATAAGAGACAGTGAAGAAGCAAAATAAAATAAGAAGTTACCTATCATGTGTTCGTTTATACATGTTTTAGGTTTCGTATTCACAGAAGCACGATTAGAACTTTTTATCGTCTCAAGTATAAAGGTAATGACTTTTGCTTATTCATATAATTTAGCATGGAAAACAGATAATTTTTCTACGATGCACTCTTTAGAGATGAAAAGAAACAATCATTGAGGTAACCAATTAAAATGAGTTACGAGGTTTATTTATGTTGTAGATGCAAAGATCCGACAGAAGCGTTTTTTGGAAGTCTGCCTCAATGACTCACGACGCCCAAATTTATGTGCTCGATTGCGCAAACAGAAGTATATCAGTACACCAAGTTTTTAGGTTTTCGAGAAATTTTTTTACTACGTACGATGAAATATGCCGTTGCGCTACATCAGCCCGCAAAATAAAAGCTTTAATCCAGTATCTTAATCCGAAGTCAGTGAAATTAATTTAGTTTTTAATTACAATATTAAAACATAAATATTAAAATAAACGAAACATTTTTTCAATATCGCCCATTGGCAAAAATATTTGAGGAAGAACTCGGAAAGCACATTCCGAGGATTAAGATTTTTTCATGATTTAAATGACACTCATGGGATTTCAGATTCTGACAGTGACATTAGGTCATATGTAAGGACTCAAAAAGGCCCTAATTTAGCAGGCTTTGTAGTTGAGGGCCTTCACTCTCCTTACGCTGACTACATGCCTCCAACCGAAAATTCTTCTACAAGTGATATTGACAGTGATTTAATGTCAAATTAACTTACAAATACATAAATTCTGTTAGTTTACATAATCACTCTTATTTAACTCATAATAACAAGCATTTTTCTAATTTCATATATTAGTACGAGGTATTCTACTTACACTTAATAACTCAAATTCAAACATACTATTCACATTTAAGGCTTCGCATTCATTAGGTGAAAGCAAATTTGTAAAATCTGAAATTAAATACAGCCGTTAAATCATAATCACCTTAACCACCAATTCAATTTGTGGGAAAAAATTGTGTTAGGCAACTAATTACTAAAAATGGCCACTTACGTTAAGTGGATCTCAAACTGAGGACGCGTTTAATATCCTACAATAGGTGTTAATTAGTGGCTGGCGCTAACAAATGGACTGATGCGATTAATTAACAGTGTTTCCTACAAAAGTTGTGCTATACTACCATAGTACCAGCTCAGCGACTGCCATTGCGGCAAATAAAGCGGCGGCAGCTGCTGCAGGCGCATTTAAAGTTGTCAAAAGTCAGTGTCACGGTTGTCGTTTAAAAAGCGAATTATTGTTTTTGGGTACTAAAATTACCATCATCGTCATCTTCATCGTCAGCATCATCTGCGATTCCATCTGTACTTATGTTATCGTCTGCTTCTTTGTCGTGTTTTAGCTTGCGTTTCAAGGGTAAATCCAATTGTGTTTCATCCTCTTTTTCCATGTTGACTTCATCAGTTTTGCCTGTAAGCAATGCGGCATCATCCCCTAGATTATATTGGATTGGCCCCCTTTCAGCGACTCCAAAAAAAAGTTTTGGACGTTATCTATGGCCACGTTAGACGCTTTCAGAGCTGCATTCTCTACGATCTATCTGAAGATCGATGCATGTATTGTTATTTCTGTCTACTTTCTTGGGCAATGTTGTCACTTAAGATGACGTACTGTCTGCCTGCTAGATATGAAATTGTATAATTTAATTTTTGAATAATAATTCTGGAGACAATAAATCATAAAATTTGCAGATCTTTTTACGAATCTCACTGCAGTTCTTATGTACACATGAACCACCGAAAGGACCCTCCAGCCGAGGCAATTCACGATCAATTTGAATATAGGCTTGGAAGAAGCTAAGTAAAGAAGTCTTTAATGAATTGCATTGCTATAATAGATATTATTATTATAGATATTATTATAAATTAATGGAAATCCTAAATACAGCATTTCTAATAAAATAAATCAAATTTTTAATATCCTTATCATATGTTTGACAACAGAATTCATTGTTGCAAAATAATTTTATGCTCATATTGTAGCAGAGCTTCCTCTCTTTTAAGTAAATGTGATTTTTACTCTAAATGGATCAACAGTTCGATGAAATGTACCTCAAGAGCAAAGCGGTCTTTGTCACAATTTGTTTCAAGGTATTTGTATAAAAATAGAGGTTGAAAAAACGAGCACCGTTTCTTCTAAACTTACTTTTGAGTAATAATAACATAATATTGATTGTACCCGTTCTCTCAAAGGTCACTAGAACGGTGCTTCTCTCTCTCCGTTCTCACGCATTATTCATGGAAAACGAGTAATACGCAGCTGGAACGTATTATAGAAAAGGAAAAAATACAAGTAAGTAAAGCAAAGCAAAGCCACAAAACCCAAAGCATGTGTGCATTCATCACCGTCGTCTCCTTCTACTTCTGAGATACCGCACTACGAACAATAATGGACGTTGATAAATGAGTCAACGTTCGAGTTTAATCCTCGGCAGCTAAAGTCTCACGGTATGAAATAAAATGAAAAGATGAACAATGATGTATGATGAGAGTCCCTTGAATCTCTCTTTCCCCTCAGGACAAAGAGGGTTCAGGGACAGATGTGCAACAAAGATTGTTATAGGCTTTTTAAGTCTATAGCACATAAATTGATATTGAAGTGTGCATTAAGCATCGGGATTTTCGACTTCCTTTGGCTACCATTTAGAAAAAAGTAAAACGCTTTACATCTCTCAGGTAAATGCAATGTATCAATTACAATGATCGGTTATAGGCATTCCTCACACAGTTTGAAGTCATTACACATGCGTGCATGTGTATATCCATAACCAAAAAGAACCAGGAAAAAATATTTTTGCCTGAATTTTTTTTTAATTGAAACAAAATACCACATAAACTAAGATAGAAACTTTGCAATTCTCAGTTTTCACTCCTTTCAATCGATGTTTTCACTCCTTTAAATATTTTCGATGTATAATGTGTTTGATGATTTTATCATCAAACACATTATACATCGCGCGCATTAAACACACATTAAACTTTTCACGCGTTATACGCATGAAATATACAATATTCGGCAAAATAATTAGGCTGAATAGTTGATAACGCCATACCATGCGGTTGATAACGCGCCACCATGTGGAGCTACACCTTCGTTTCCTCGCAGCGTAGGAAGTCACGCGCTAATCTCACAGATAGTAACCGTTCCCTCATAAATCGTAGTTGGTAACACTCAAATACAGGTTGGGAATCAATATAATCCAACACAAATAAATCAATAAAAATAAGCACCGTGATAAAATGAATCCTCTAAAAATTATGAGGATGAATGGATATTCTGTTTGAGAGTGCGGGTGCTGGTGACTGGAGATGACACAAGACTAGCTGGAGACTGTAAAGTTCTTCAATCAACTTCACGCAGGTACGGGAAGGCACTTATATGCAAGTGCCTCTCTGTCCAAGATTATGAGATATCACTCCTTGGCTGCAGGTTTATTTAATCTTGATAACCTGGAAATTTTCCCTGACCACCGGTATGGGATAGCACAGGCGTTTCATCTGGGTGTCAGTGGTAACTCTAGTGGTAACTAAAGTCCTATTCCTTAAATAGGGACCTGGTTTCTTAGAATGTTTGAGGTATTGGTAGGATTTAAATTATCCCAATTTAATTCCAAGCATCACCAATTTGTGGGGAGTCTTTGGAAAAACTGAAGTCTTCACATAACTTATCTTCAAAAATTTCCCTGTCCATAATGAACAATGCAATAACTTTTCCTGACTACCTCTTATTAAAGCTCTTTACTGTGTCGATACAGTTTGAGGGTGTAGTGAATGACTGTTGGCACTTGAGGCAAGAGCCAAGATGAATGCCAGCCGGCTCTCTTCCCTCGGAATCTCAGCCTGGCCTTGTCAGTTAAAAATGAATACATTTTATCTCGAATAGCCGCTAAACACAGGTGCTGTTAAGTGTTTGTTTGGCATTAATTGTTTTTTTAAATCAGTTGTTTGGATTAGTATGTGTCAGTTTCGGTCAGGCTTTGGATTTGTATGGACCAGGTGCTTATAAATATTGGTTTTGTTTGAATAAAAATCAAATGTTTGCTTTTTTATGTAAGGTTTGGTTTTGTATGAATCAGGCACTCTGAAATTTTTGTCTGGCATATTGAAAAATCAATCATGTTTGGTTTGGTGTGTGTAATGTTCGGTCATGTTTTGGGTTTGCACGGATCAGGTGCTCTTAAATTTTGTATTGGGTTGAATTAAAATCAGTCATGTTTGGTTGTGTATTTGTTAGGTTCTGTCATGACTTGGTTTTCTATGGATCAGGTACTCTAGTTTATTCGGCATGGTTTAAAATCAGCCATGGTTGGTTTAAATTGTGTAATGTTCGGTCATGTTTTGGATTTGAATTGCTCACCCAAGGCAGAGTCTTAATAGTTTGACTTAATTCTTAAACTTAAACGTTTAAGGAGAAATCTCAATTATAGAACTAACTCTTGCGTAAATGTCTTCTGTGATGGAACCACGAATCCATGTAATGAACCCAATATTCATTTAAAAAATTAGACAAAAATGATAAGAAGTCCACCATCTTCAATAATCGAGCTTAATAAATATGTCTGGCCTCTCGCACAATGCAATCTAGAATGGAATTCATACGAGAAACCAATGAAAAGTTTTTTCTAACATTGATCTTTTTTGATCGCTGTAAGTAAAACTGACATTTCCACTTACACCAGATTTGAATTGAATATATTGAACTTCAAATAAATATAGGGTATTGTAATAGTAATTGACTAATATTGATTTTGGTTGCCCGCTTATCACAGGTTTGGCCGACCTTTTTTCGTTGAAATATTTTGGTATATTTTTGCAGGCAACAATCATAATGTTTTTGCATATAGTTAAGTATTTTCCATTTCCATTTGAAAAATCAATCTACTTTTTTTGGAACGTTAGTGACTGTGATCATGTGTAAGAGCAGGATTACACGTAAAGCATTTTTACTTACAGCTCCTGAGGCATTGCTTAGAACTGTCAGATTTTGTCTGCTAAGTTAGTCAACAATAGAGAGAATTTGTAGGCCAATTTTGAATATATACTTTGCATTTTAAGTCGCATCACAGTTTATTTCAATAAAAACAGTGAATGCTGGGCAGTCAATGCTAAAAAATGTTATGCAAGCAATTGCACAGAAATTCGACGGCGTTTAATAATAACTCCAAATTAATGCAGTCAATTTATCGTCCAACGGTTCAGCAGATTTCTACGTTTTGACAAGCATATTTTGAAATGTAGGAGTATACATTTCAGATCCAGTAGAAGAGTTAAAAAAAGGAAGTTACATTTACGATTAAAGGTCATGCAAATGCAAGCATTGAGCTACATAATAACAATATAAAAGCATTTCTTAAGTGACACTGATGAAGTTTTAGATATGATCAGGTCCACAACTTCACTAAAAATAAATTAAAATCGACTTCGGTTTAATGTGTCTGATAGTGAAAACCGCTTCAAAATAAAGTCATTCAAAACTGAGCTCACTTTAAAATGAAAATCTGATTTATTCAGGTGTGAAGATTGACAAGATGACAAGTATACAAAAACTCGTAAACTTGTAAAACTTGTAAACTAGATTAGAGTACACCAAAAGTGCCAACTTCAACGAACAAAATGATGTTTTTTTAAAAAATAGCCTACAAATTCACTTTCCACAGATAGTAAAAGAATGCATGATTAACAAGTGTTTGCGTTGAATCAATATCTTTACAACTTGAAATTTTAAGATTTCATTCTGGAAAATATTATGAATCGCATTTACCGTGCACAAAATTCGAAATGGAACACTTAATTATTTAATTACCTGCTGAGTAACGCATATCTAGTTTTTTCTGTCCTGGCTTCAACAGCATCACTTGCTAGCTCCCAAGGAGTCATGTCGCGTAATGGATCCAGGATAAATTTGTCAGTATGGAGTGATAACTTAAAGCGTTTTCATTCCTTTTTAACAATGCAGCTTTTGTACCATTATGCTCGGATTTATTTGGCTTGGGAATAGTTTGAACCCAAGTATTGATAACAGGGGGAGTTTGCTCGTTCAAAGTTAACCGTGTCATAACAATTGGAGAGTTTCCATCGTTTTTCATCTTGAAAACTTTTGTCTTCTTCCACTTATTCACAGCACGATTTCACTGGGAATGTACAATACATGTTTTGAAAGGTCAATAACATGTACAAATGTACGTGTAAAAATTTCAAATTCATTTAGAATTTAATGTTTTTTTTGGCTTACTATGAAGATATGAACCAAGGTAAGCGTAAAAGCGCAGCCAGGATTTCCGGGAGCCCACACCTCTGTAATTCTGAGTTTTTGATAAAGTGTAAAAAATATTTACGCAAGATATCCAAAAAAACCTTAAAGACTGTCCATTAACATTTTTTATTTAAGATTTTTAACAAAGCCAAATTGAGAAATGATTTTTCACATTTTGTAATAAATTTAAATTTCCAGATTTCAAATTTTTAATGAAATAATAAGCGATTTCAGACAATTTTGTGAAAACAATAGCCTTATTGTAATTGAAGCTGACAAAAACGCTGGTATTCGTGAAGTAAATAAGAATGACTATGACAATGAAGTAATGAGACAGTTAAACGACTTAAATACATATCATCCATCTACATATTCGTCTTTGGACTATGATTGAAATTCATGATAAGGCCAATATTTTTTATAAAACACTACCACCATCAACCATCATATAACCTAAAACCATTAAAGTTTGAACATGAAAAGCCAGCCAATTTCTACATTTTGCCAAAAGTGCATAAACCTTATACGACTTTTCCGAAGACCATGTTTATATGAAATCGCCGATTTGCTCATAGATACGCAACATTTTTACTAATATTGAGTGATGTCAAGTTGGAACCATATAAAAAATATTTTCTTGTGACAGTAGATGTGGAAGCCCTTTATCCTAGCCTTATTTTTTCAGATTGTAAAAAACATTGCTCAGATACTTATTTACGTTCACTGCAAAATAACACTATGAATTCAATTTCACTGAATAAAAGATGGATTCTGGATTTATTAGGGTTGAGTCTTGATTATAACTATGCAGCCTATAATGACCAAATGTACTATCAACATAAGGGAATTGCGATGGGTAATGCTGCATCTGTAGCAGTAGCAAATATCACAGTTTTTCATGAGATAAAAAATATTTTTAATCGAAAAGAGCTTGTATTCAGTACTTGTCTCAGATTGGGAAATTTTTTGATGAAATATTTATAATTTTGCACACCATGTTGAGGTTTCCGTTTGTCAATTTTTCTCCAGTGAAAGAAAGTTACGTCTACGAACGTTGTTTACCAGCTGTTAAAAACCTACTTTTATCCAGGGGAAGGAAAGCGATGTATGCTTGTGACAAACTTGCCGATTTTGCGGCTCATCGTCGACGCCCTATCCACAAGGAAGTGATACAGAATGTTGCGAAGGAGAGTTTCATGACTTTGAAGATATTCTATTTCATCTATTCAGGTATTTTGTTCTTATAACTCAATCTTGTACAACAATGTAATAGTTACTATGATCGGTTTTAAGGCATTCCTTACAGTTTGACGTCTGTACACATGCGTGCATGTGTGCATCCAAAGCCAAAAAGAATCAGGAAAAAATAATTTGCCTAATAAGATTTATTATTTTAATTGACACAAAATACCACGTAAACTAAGATTGAAACTGTAATTCTCAGTTTTCACTCCTTTCAATCGATGTTTTTACTCCTTTAAATATTGTTCGAAATTTAATGTGTTGTAAGAATACTTGTAATCTTTACTTATATAAACTGAATTTAATTCAAATTTCGGAAATCAGTTCCGATTTTTAAAAATATTTTATTATAATCGCTTATAAATAAATCCAAATATGAGGCAAAATTGTCAACCAAGGTAAAAAGGTGTTAAATTAAGAGTCTTTTATGGCATGTTTTCTCTGAATATTACAAGATCTCCAGGAGAGGCGATCTCTTGTGAGGTGAGATAAGTGTGGAGAGGAGCCTGAGTTTTCGTATACGGTAATAATCTTCCCGTAGTTTTTGTTTTTTTACCAGATTTGAGGATAACAGGTATCTTGACATTGGAAACTTTGGTTTTACTATAGATGTTGTTTCAATGATGTAGAATGGTCAATGGTAATTTTATCAACTTCCTCTAGAACTCTTAAGAAGGTGCTGTTTTGTAACTGCGACCGTGAAAGTGAAATTCTTACATTGTATGAATTGTATTATGCTTACCAACTTAATGTCGAAAACCTTCTTACGTGTTCAAATTAATCTTAAAGTAATTAATCTTGAGTAAAACATTTTTATCGTAAAGTGAAAAATAATCTGACTGACTGAATTGCGCTTGTAAATTGCACACAAAAGGTGGTTCAGACATGAGAAGATGAGTAAAATTATTTGTTTCATGAATGCAGTTGAATGTAACAATGTCGTATTTGATATATTGCTAGGTGGCCGTGTTATTGAACAAAATGTTGTATTATTTACTTTTCTCTCAATGTTTACAGTTCTAGAAACCAAGAAACTGCATAGCAATAAAATAAATGAAATATGATGTTACAAATGACGATTACATACCACTTACCTATGTATATCATTTCAAGCTTCTGTATCAATTCTGGTCATGATGCGGTTAAATTAGGTTAAACATGAGTCAAATGAGTTCAACCTGAAATTTCAAGTAATCTTCATAATTAAAGTGCAATAAGTGTTATAATTAAGTGTTCAGTTTTTCTGATACCGTATAAACAAATTTATCAAATCCGTTGTCATTTATCTGAAAAATGATTGCTCGAAATGTAAGTTACATATATTTTCTTAATAGGCATACATTCGTGATTTCTGTGAAAATATTTCTAACTAGTTTATTGTTTATAATTTCAGGAGTACCAAAAATCAACTCGTACCACAACTGGAAGCGAAGGTGGGTACTCTAGATGGAAAACTTCGAAGGCGAAGCTTTGCAAGGTCTCCAATGAACTAAAATCAACCAAAGAACACTTCAAAACTTTTCTATCTGGAGCACTCACGGAGAATCAACTAATTAGACGGATTTCATCGGACAACATTTCTCTTCGTGCTGAGCTTCTAAGGTGGACCTAGCGAAAGTTCGTGATTTTATGCATTTAA
Source organism: Entomobrya multifasciata (assembly GCA_034693345.1). Taxonomy (NCBI): domain Eukaryota; kingdom Metazoa; phylum Arthropoda; class Collembola; order Entomobryomorpha; family Entomobryidae; genus Entomobrya; species Entomobrya multifasciata. The sequence goes on along the minus strand of JAQFXM010000921.1, from coordinate 20,428 downwards.
AAAACTCGAACGATTTCGTATCACCCATAAATTGTCATGAATTTGACTTACAGTTCTTACTTACATTAACGTAACGTCCTCCTAACAGGTATAACCAATAATTATTGCTGGAGTTAATGATCAGCGCGGTGCGGAATTAACAAATTGATATTAGAAATTAGTATAAGCGTATTTTTTATGTCTACCAGCCATCAAAAATTTTGATGTCACCGATTTGGCTGATTTTTGGCATACATTTTAGTAGGCATTAGAAAGTTGTTGTGGCAAAGTTTGAGCCGGCGTCGTTGCACCTGGTGAACAAATAGGGTGACAACGTGGCAGAGGCCCAAAAGGACGTTATAATTTCGCCATTTTATTGATTTCAAATGAAGCATTCTGTGACTTTGCATAAGTATTAGGGTAAATGTGGGCTACAAAATTTGTGGTACAAAATTTATCCTGGCTCACACATGGACGAGTTGAGGGCCGATTTCAACGGTGGCAAAAATCCAACTTTTTCCCTGGTGGATCACAAATCATTTCATATAGTGTCCATTGTGCACCGTAGTAGTTGTAAGTAATTGCAAAAAACTAGACCGAAAAATATGTAACGGTGCGAGAGTTATGGCCAATTTTTTAAATTTCACCGTCCTAAATTCGGAACACCCCATGCTTAACCTTAAATATTAATGATTATGTATAACTTTGTAACAAAGCCATCATGTCGTTTTGATCCTCAAGGTTTGTTATTTCAATTGGTATACAACATTCGGTGCATCAATAGGACCAGCTGAGACAGCAGGCCCCTATACAAATTGGTACCACTTGCGAAAAAATTGCAATTTTGACATAAATCAATTCTTCTCAAAAACAACGTAGAGTAATAAAAATCCCAGCCTGTACATTTTGCGCTACTATAAGAGCTATTGAATGCAAAAGGAATTTTTAAAAAATCTTGTAACACAAAAATTTGTGAAGTGTTTGACTAATGCAGACACGGTAAAAATATTTTTTTCGAAATTTTCAAATTTTTATGGATTTGACATTTGGCCCTAAAAATGGGCAGAAAATGATAAATTCGACATAAAGTCTATAAATTACTAACACCCAATCGACTAAGCTCATTTTTTGGCAATTTATGCACATTTTAAAAACTTTTTTGGTCACATTTCATGTTTGGTTAAAAAAAAAGTCTAATCTAAAATTTCAAATGCATGTGTTACATACCAATCGAAAGCACTCATCATGAAATGATTTGTGATTCACCAGGGAAAAAAGTGGATTTTTGCCACCGTTGAAATCGGCCCTCAACTCGTCCATGTGTGAGCCAGGATAAATTTCATACCACGTATTTTGTAGCACACATCTACCCTAATACTTGCTCAAAGTCACTAAATGAATAATTTGAAATCAATAAAATAGCTAAAATTAAGAATGACTTTTTTGGTCTCTGGCACGTCTTTACCCCTGTGCCCACCAGGTGCTACCACGTCGGCTCCAAATTTGCCATAACAACTTTCTAAGGCCTACCAACATGTATGCCAAAAATTAGCAAAATCGGTGACATCAAAATTTTTGATGGCTGGTCGACATAAAAAATACACTTGGCAAATTTTTTTTAGGTAAAAACGCTGAATTAATATTTAAACTGTATCTTCAAATTAATCATAATAACAATAGACTACTCCAAAATTCACTCTATCTACACCCAAGACTTGGCTGTACTTTTATAACCTTGCATTGCATAACCATTGACCGGTTTGTTTGACACTTGCAATATTTTCTTATTTTGAAGTACAATCTGATAAGGGAGCTGACTAATCTTCGGAACAAATTTTTCATACCAGTTGCTAATACTGTACTGCAAATAAGTTCAACTAACATGATGCAAATCGATAAGACAATTCCTCCTAAGAATAAGTAAAATATAGTTTGTATATTCGAATACAAATCCAAAGGTTTTACAGGTTCATATTCGGTTTGAACCTTACTTCTAGTATAGTTTAGCCGTATGCCAGAATAAGTCTGCCTATCATAAAACCACTTAATCTGATCGTATATCCCATTTTCTATAAGCTGCCTAAAAACATAGGGTATCTTTGATCCTCTCGGATTGTCAAACTGCCAAGTAACGAAATCACTAAACAAACTTTCATTTCCTTTAAAAAACTTTTCGTAGTGATAATGTCGCGACAAATAGTCGAAATCAGTATTAATTTTGTGTTCATCATCTACAAATATCACTTTGTTGGTACAATTAGTAATTTCTCTTTCAATAGCTATATCCCAATTTCCAGAATAAATACCTTCCACGTTTTTAGGTATGGCGTATACGTTTGGTTGGTACAAATCAGTCAACAGTTTCCACCATTTCCAAAACGGATATTTCAATTGCCGTTTTCCAGTCAGTTGTTGAAAATAATATATTGTTGGATTCAGTGGTAGCCTTCTCCACTTCTAAATAAAATGGCAGCCAGTTATGATTTTTGGCAGTACCATCTTCTAGCCACTCAAAGTCACCTGATTCGTTAAAGTTTTTCCATTCAACTGATAAATCCGCGGATGGAGATGAATAGATTACAAACTTTATCAATTTAAGCTTCTTATTCATCCACTCTTCAGTTAGTTTTTCAGGATTTCTAAAATCTGTATTTTCATCAACTAAATCGTAAAAACTTTTCAAACTGAATTTTTCCCTGGGCGCTGTAACTCCAGTAATTGCGATACCTTTATAAGCATTTGTAAAGATACATGATAAAAGTAACCACAAACCTATAACAGATTTTAGCGTTTGAACTTTAAAAATATATTCGGGTACACCATACGCATATTCCATAATAGTAGAATAAGCAAACATAAAAGCATTAAAGTCTGATCTGTTTAGTTTTCTTACTATAAGTGTTAAGTGAATAAATGCAGCAAAACCTAGCAAATACAGTAATAATGCGAACCACAGTTCATATTGAAATGGCTCCAGATAAAACTTCCAAGATTGATAGTTGTAGTGGTAACATGTTAAGAAATTGTATCCGAACTGGCGAACTGGTATGTTTAGAAAGCGACGATAAAACCGTATTCCATTGAATAGTCTTTGGAAGTCATGTCCATATCGCCTTTCCAGGTAAATGTTTGGATAAAGTTCAAAGCGATTATTATCTTGACTTGAAATAACCGTACTATTTGTTTCTTGTAGTAGCATGCTCAATATTGCAAAACGAAATATAGCAACGTTGGATTCTGGCAATATAAAAACGTTAGTAAATTTTTCGTAGTCTTGAAAGTTGGAAAATTCATTTAAGTCGTAGGTATCCAACCCCCATATTTTGGGATATACTTGTCCAAAATTAGGACACAAATTATTTTGAATTTGAACGGAATTTTCTTTAGAATTTCTATATATATAGTACATAGAAAGAGACGCGTTTAAATTAACACTTGACACATTTAAATCGGATGAAGTTTGTTCCATGTTAAGTATCCAAAAAACTGGATTTCTGTGTGTTGACTCGACCATCAAATTATTTAATAATTCTTTATTCCGCAAAATATCCAAATCTGGCTCCATTTGACATGCAGATATCGTTCGAACAAAAAACACTGTATAATTTAAAGGTTCAGAAAATATTTTTATTTCGTTATGGCCGTAAAACAAATTTAGTTCATTTAGTGCTGTTAATAACGGAAAGTAAATAGTGTTTCTAGTTTCCGAAAACATGTTCGCGTTACTGATTTTCTGATATTCCTTGTTTAGTATTATAAAAACAAGCAGGCCGCTTACAGAATTTCGTTTCCATTGCATTGGGTTAATGTTTATTGGTGGATCTATTATAGTCGGTGTCTCTTTAAGGAAAAGATTAAATTTACCATCACCAAAATATTGGTGAAGAGAAAACTTTGCTCCACTGAATATGGTAGAATTAAGTGTCATTAGGATTCGTATCGTAAATGTACAGTTTAAATTTTTGTAAACCATTTGATCTGAAAAATATATTTTAACTTCAGAGACAATGATATGAATGTGGCAGTTTGTCATTCCATCAGTAAACGGGTTTATTAAATTTTCGGTCGCCGTAATGTATTTGTGGGATTGAGAGAAGCTTATTTGAAAAAATAGAAACTTAAGGAAAAGAAGCAAGAAATATTTTACTGACAACTCCATTTTTAAAATATGGATTTTAATATTCAATGTAGACATGAAATGAATAGCTTCTCTTTTAACTTCATACCAGCAAATACAACCGAAAAAAGTTCAAATATATACCCTAGTTTCTTGACACATTTCCTCCATAAAATAGTTGCGCATCAAGATAAAAATCAATAACAGGTTTAAAACTAATCAGTAGTTTTTTGATGAGATATTTGTAAGTAGTTTTTAAACGGTTTTAGTTAAAATTGGACCTTACTGGACAACATGTATAAAAAGAAAATGATATGCTATACAAGTAATTTATTTAATATAGTTTTTGTTCATCAGATATATAACATATCGATTTATTATTCATTATTGTTTACGTTAGAACAAAAGATTAGTATTCTTTTCTGGTATTTTTGGTTTCAGGACAGGTATTAGGTTGGTAATGGAGATTACCAATATAATTTATTAGTTTTACGTCATCAGCAAAGAGGTTGACCTGACAAGTGGAAAATCCCAGAAATTACGTAAAAGCAGGATGGGATACGGTTATTTTTACTTTGGCAACTTTTAATTTCAAAGGCTCTCTTTCATCTCATCTTGGAGTCAAAACTCAATTACGAGCTCATTATCAAATTATGAACTATAGTTTATCCAAGTTTTTGCTAGATCACTTAGCTCTCGAAACGATTTTACATTTTGGAGTTCTCCTGGTTGCATAGAAGTTCGGCACTTTGTTTAGACGCTGATAAAAAGTTTAGTAAAGCTACCCTTAATTTCCAGGTTTTGGCCTGCTCATCCCAATTCCCTTAAAAATTCTATAAGCACAATTTTTTGCATTTCTTGGTTTTCTAACCTTTCGTTGAATCAATTACGTCCATAAAATAACAGTTAGTACAAACCCACTCGGCGTGAAAGGAAAATTTCCGAAATATTTATTTATTTCCCTTGATAGCTTCTAAAAGAAAACATGTTTATCAACTTCCTGTCTTCGTGATAAGCTAAAAATATTTAAAAAAATCCACTGGCAACAAACTTTCATCAAATATCAGTCCAATAAATTATTATTTGGTACCTCAAGAAACCCCAATCAACTAATATACTAATATATCATGGTTTTTTGTTTTGATATAAATCCGGTCAAGTATAACTTACCGAGATATTTTAGCAAAACAACTTATGTAACCTAAAACTAAATTTTAATTAACACCTTGTTCTTTAAGCAATAAAATTTTGTGGCATATTATGATGGAATTTTTTTAGGAACACACTTATATACCTTTTTTGTTTATATATAAAATCCGGACAAATTTATCTTGCCTATATATTCTAGCAAAACAACTTACTTAACCTAAAAGTAAATTATAATAACAACTTGTTTTTTGAACAATATTATTTTCAAGAATATTCACGGTGGATTTTTTTCAGTTTATGTAATTGGATAAGGAATATTTTACTTTCTGCTGCGTTTTAGTATTCACAAATAGCTCAGACGATACCAACCACAGATGCCTAAATATGGAGTGGCGTATGGCAACTACGTTTCTTATTTTTCAAGGATTCCTAGTAATTTCCCTGAAATTTTCGGAATCAAAGAAATACATTCGAAATATCGAAAATATAGTGAATCCATTTATCCGTAAATGCACAAACTGTCATATTCACATTATATTTTCTGACGTAAATGTGTATTTTTCCGACAGAATATTTTCGGAAAGTTTCAAGTCAACGTTTACCATTAGAAGATTAACAACACTAAATTCAACCATACACTACGACCCTGATCTTGAACCGTTTTCGTTTGAACCAAATTTTGATAATGGAGATACGCCACTCCTTCTTAAAACTAAACTATATGCAGTTGATCCTCCGAGCAAAATAATTCCGTATAAAAGTAAAAGTAATTCATTCAGCTGCTTGCTAGCTTTAGTGATAGTGAACGAGGAATACCAGCAGGTCAATTATATAAATCCGTATTCTAAATCCGGAAACCCTTTTTACTTCCCATTATTAACTGCACTTGACGAACTAAATTTTTTTTATGTTCACTCCTAAATTAGAATCGTTTCTGAGCCTATAAGCTATTCCGTATTTTTTATCCGAACGCTACAAGCTTTTGAATTAAAACCTAGTTTGGATATTTTGCGGAATAAGAAGTTGCTAAATAAGTTGATGGTTCATTCAAAATACAGGAATCAGGTCCTGTGGATACTTGACTTAAAACAAAATTCATCTGACATAATGATTCCAAATTTAAACGATAATATTTCTCTATTCGTTTTCTGCTTCTATTGTGTTTTGAATATTGGTACAATTTCGCTACAAAGATTCAAGAACCAAAATTTTGACGTCGGATATCCCACAAAGTGGGCCATACTTGACGAAGATTTTACTGCATATTACGATTTACAAGAGGACCACAAAGTTGAAAATGTTTTTCATTCGTCACCATTACAATATAACGCCTTTGCATTTCGTTTCACAATACTGAATATTTTGCTACAAGGTACAAACAGCACATTAATCCCGTATACATTAAACTATAAAAATGGTATTTATCCTGGTATTTTCCCAGAGAGACGATATGGATATGACTTCCATAGGATGTTAGGTGGGGAAATTTTATTTCGTCGTTTTTTAAACATACCAATTCGTAAATTTGGATACAATTTTTTGACATGTTATCATTATAACATACAATCTTGGAAGTTTTATTTGGAACCATTTCAATATGAACTTTGGCTTGCACTTGTTCATTTTTTGCTGGTCTTAGCAGTCATTATTCACGTGACACTTATCTCTAGAAAATTAAACAAATCAGATTTCAATGCTTATATATTTGCATACTCTACTATGACTGAGTATCCATATTATATCCCTGATTACATTTTTACGGTTCAGAGCTTAAAGTATATTATTGGATCGTGGTTACTGCTATCTTGTATATTTACAAACGCCTATAAAGGAATCGCAATTACTGGTATTATGGCACCTAAACAGAAGCACAGTTTAAACAGTTTTTACGATTTGGTTGACCCTAAGACAAACTACAGTAAGTCAGCAGAACTTTTTCATGCTGGGGCTAACAAAAACTTTGAGTTTAGGATTTATTCCTCTCCATCAACTGATTTGTCTAATGAGTATGCAAATTTTAATAGATCCGGAGAATTTCAGGAGCGAAAAGATGGAAAAATAATTTTTAAACACCGAAACTGGATGCAGTTTATATTTGAAGTAGGAAACACGTTAGTAGAATACTCTAATGCGTTTTTTCAACAAATCAGGTGCTCAATGTTACACAACCCAAGTTTTGGAAAAACTGGAAATTATTAACAGATTTAAACCAGTTTGACATATATGCCATTCCGAAACCAATCGAAGGCGTTTATTCAAAACATTGGGACATTGCGGTCGAAAACGAAATTACTAATTGTGCTAAACGACTGATATATGTAGACGATGAAAACAAAATCGACAATTACATAAATTATCTCTCAATGAATTATCCATATGAAACATTCTTCAAAGGAAATCAGAGCTTGTTTACTGACTTTGTTACATGGCAGTTTGACAATCCTCGAGGATCCAAAATGCCACATATTTTTATTAAAATTTTGGAAAACGGAATTTATCATCAAATTGAATGGTTTTTTAATAGACAGACATACTCTGGTATGCGATTGAAGTATACTAGAAGTAAAGTTAATACAAAGTACAAATCTGTGAGGCCGTTAAATTTAAACTCAAACGTACAAACTGTATTTTACTTATTCTTGGGAGGAATTGCTGTTTCAATTCCGATAGGTTTTGCAGAATTTGGCTGCAGTAAAGTCAAAATGCTAGGACTTAATTCGGTTTTCAAACGAGCGTTTATGAATTTACGTTTGACATTTGCAAAATATTTAAAATTAAAATCGCGTAAATTCAGTGCTGGCCAATTAAAAAATTACAAATTTATAAAATTAGAGCCACAGGACAATGACAAGTGTAGAAGGATAATACCACAGCATATCATTGCAATAAATGCAAAGTGAAATTGAAAAGAAATGTAGGAACTACTTTGTTTATCACATGTTAATGAATTTTTTTAAACAATAAATTAAATCAGCAAATTTTTATGTTTTAACAGTTGAAAAAATAGATGAGATAGTTTAGTACTAGAGAATGCATAATACATAATATATTTTCAATGTCTATCAACTAACTAAGTTCCGGGTTCGTAATCATTCAAACCCGGAAAAATAACTTTTGTTGTACGCCTGCAGCTGGTAAAAAGACCCAATTTTTATTGCATTTGATCATCGTTTGTTTGACACATCGGAAGTTAATTGTTCAAACCTCAAATTGTCATCAAAGTTTTAATTAGACCAATTTCAGGTAGTTCCTTATATTTATGAGTTTCACGTAATATGTTATAAGCTTCATTGGGCAATTATTATTTGGCAAATGTACCTTAGCTTTGTGGAGTTATCATTAAATACTATTGTATCAAAATGTCCGAACTCAAGCATAAGCTAAGCAAAACGGAAATGACATATATTCTTATGTTCTTTGTCACATTTCCTAGCGGTTTTACGGGAAATAATTTTTTACATGATACTGTTCATTTATCAGAAACTTTATCTCATTTTGGACGTTGCACTGTTACGCTAATAGTATCTAAGCTGTATGAAAGTCCGAATCCATCTGTTGGAATAACGGATGCTCCATATGAAATTGAACCATTAAAAGTAAGTACACTGCTTTACAAAATATTTCTTCAATTGTATATTTTAAAGTTTATACAATCAAAATGTTATCGAATATTTTTTCAAAGGACCAAGTAACAACACGTTTCTTGGTGGAATACAAGAACGATTGGTTAACTCTCGCTACTGGAATGCAGTGCGATGAAACGTCGCACTACTTTCCCATAGACGATGTACTCCCAAAAAGCTATAATTATACGGCTGTCAAGTATCCCTTTGACAAAAGTGGATGCAATGCTTTGATATACATAACTCCTCCGCAATGTAAGAAAGATTGGAAAATTCCACGCTTTGGGTCCACATCTAATTTTTTACCATCCGACATGGTATTTCTTTTAAGAAGTATACCTTTTCCCCATTCTGAGTACGATGCAGAACAAGAGTTAACTGAACTTCAATCTTTGACCACTACCTTTCCAAAATATGTTATAGTAATACAACATTTAAGTTTGGAATTTCCACTGAGCTTGTTCTTTGAACTAGATTTTGAAGACATGGTCGAGGAACATCGAATGAAATATCAGGCGCATAAATTTCTGGTTCAATTAGCTCGAAGCAAAGACAAAAGCAATAAGTTAATCACTCAAACTGTCTTTCAAATAAATGATTGGCAACCCGAAAATCACATTCCTCAGTTAAAATTCAAATGTAACAACTTGAGATTTTTGTATTCAAGTACTTCTAGTTAGAATTGTGTTATTTGTGAGTCGAACTCATTTGGTTGTCTACTTCATTATAGCGTATATTTTAATATGCAGCAAGCCTTATGTGGAATTCATGCAAACCCTTCCAGATTTCGTCATCGTTCTTGGTTAGTGATAGGCCCAACTTTATGTGATCTCCCAAATCAAGAAGGGTGCACCCAATTAATAAGGAAAGTCAGCTACTTGACTGACTGGCAAAATGGACTCTCAGTTGACGTTATAATTCTTCAAGTTTTGTTTCCAAATAATACTTATTACAGTGGTGAGCGTCCAGTAAATGGCTTTTCAAACAACAGGTTACCACTTCTAGGAATTCAAGCATTTCAATCTTCTGAATACTATTATGGATTTAGAAGAGAGGTTAAAGGATACAGATATGTTACCTGTGCAAGTGGTCTGGGATTAGAGTGGTTTGTTTCACTGACAGGCTTCTTTTCAATTTTTGACTTAGCCACCTGGTTTAACTTGGTGTTTACCAGCATTTCTTCTGGCATATTATTTGTCAGCTTCACCTTAAAGAAAGACGGTATTTCCGATTATATTTGGTATGGCATGTTTAGTATTGTGATACTTTTAGAGCAGGGATTTAATGTTCCAAAATGTTTTAGATTACCCAAATGTATGAGTAAAATGAACGTTTTAATGCCAATATACGCCAGTTGGATAATTGTTGGCATTGTTGTTAGTAATGGCTATCGTGGGGCAAACATCGATAAGTTAATTGCACCAATTCCAGAAACGAAGTATGAAACATTCAAACAAATCATGGAACGGAACTTCACGGTACATGCAGAATTTACAGATAAATTTGTAAAGAACTACAATGAGTATAAAGCTTAACTCACTAAGCGCAATAAAAAGGAAAATATTATAAAAAAGCGATTCGAGGACTATAGAAAAACTGAAATGTTATCTTTTGGTCTTACTCCGTCAATGATGAACATGCTCAAAATGGAAAGAGGTTTAACAATGATGATGTTTGAAAAATGGTCGAGACTTGGCTCCAACCCATATCACTTGAAAGACACAAGTCTTAATTCTTATCAAAAAGTTATTGAATTGATTTTTTCAAATCTAAAATGGCCAAGAACATATGGTGATACACTTGATTCATCAAATTTTGACAAATTTGTGGAAACAATTTCAAAATGTGATAATCAAGCATTTTTAGGAAGTTATGAAACTGTTCGTAAAATTGCGTCAAAGCTAAAGAAAAAGTTGGCTAATAATCGTTCTGAAGAAGATTTAAAAAAGGAACGAGTTAGTATTAGCAAAGAACCTTTGATGCCGCTGTACAAAACAAAATTATTTTTTAACTTGGCTCCAAGGATGAGACTAATCTTTACTGGAATGCTTTTGAAGTTATCAGAATCGGGAATGGACAATTTGTGGATAAATTGGGTGGAATACTGGAATGCTTGGAATGATACTATGGAAGAAGCAAAAAATGGGATTTCTGTGAGAAGCGTAAGTCTATATGATAGTAATGTTCGAGTGGTATTTCTTCTTTTTCTTGTGCTACAGATCTTTCCTGCTTTGATCTTGTTCATAGAAGTAATTACAATAGCTAATCTTAGGAATATATGTAACATAATTTCCAAATTTTGGATTCGGTTAAGTCTTAAATTTGCCAATAAGTGGAACATGTGTAAAATTTAAAGGGCTTTAAACGATAAACGAAGCATCGACACTTGTTTAGAATGTTTATTAGTAAATCATCGGTATGAAACATTTATTCTTAAGATGAATTGCTGTATCAAGTCTAAAAGATGTTGCAGAAATTTGCTTAAGCTATATGTAGGTTAGCTCTGAAAATAAATTTCGAAAGATCGGTAATAGGTTATGTTTCAGATTTAAAAATATCATAAATTAAAACCAAGTCAATTGAGAGCAAGGCAACTAAAATTTTACACAGTTATTAAAGTCGAGCCCCAATGTAACGAAAGGTATGCTAAGAAACTTTTACGATAAGTTATTACAATATACTCACATAAAAATCTTGACAAGTATTGCATACCAAGTAGCAAATTAAGCATCATGCCATAGCATTAAAAATTCAATTAGTGCTATACAAAATAGCAATTTGATACAAGATTTATTATTACAATTGGGGCAAAATTTGGACATGTTAAAACGAATTTGCCAGTTTTACATTCAAATAATTATAAAAATGATGTCTCATACTACCATAAACTATGCACAATATTTACCAAAATTTTATCTAAGAAGTTCCTGTCACGTAATGGCTGAAACCCGGAAAGATTATTTATGTGCACCTTCTTTCAAGTACTAGATTGGCTGAATATTTATTGCATTTTAAAATAATTTGCTTCAACCATAGGAAGTTGGATGTTTAACACCTTAAGTTAGTATCCAATCAATAACTTAATTGATTTAAGGTACATCCGTGTATCCTTGACGTAACCGTAATCTATCACACGTTGCATTTAGCACTTCGCCAGATATGGCATGGCTTCTGCGATTCGACTTATATGAATATATATCAGGAAGTCTGCACAATAAAATAAGAAATCAATATGGCAAGGACTTATGTTTTTGTTTTCTTCGCATTATTTCCTACACGTTTTTCGAAAACACATTTACTACCTGATACTTTGCAGCTATCAGAAACTTTATCCAACTTTGGACGCTGCACTTTTGTAGTAATAACAAGCAAACTGAATCGAGTCCTGAATCATCCTGTAGCAATAACTGATACTTCATATGAAATTGAACCATTAAAAGTAAGTATATTGTTTTTGAAAGTATTCATTAAATTGCACGTTTTACGTTCAAGTTTTACAACATAATCAAACTGTTTTAACAGCACCAAGTAACGACACGTTTCGTGGTTGAATACACAACCGATAGGATCCGTCGTGGTATGAAGTGTGACGACACAGCGCGCAATTTTGTAGTTAAAAATGAGAATGTACTACCAAAAAGCTACAATTCCAGAGTCGTGAAGTATCCGTTTGATAAATGTGGATGTAATGCTTTAGTCTACTTAACTCCTCCCCAATGTAAGAGAGTTTGGAAACTTTTCCCCTTTGGGTTCGAATATAATTTTTTACCTACAGACATTCTGTATCTTTTAAGGGGGTTAACCCCTCCGCGTTATGGATTGGGCATCGAACATGAATTATTTGAAGACCATTCCTTGACCGTTACCTTTCCAAAATTTGTAATAGTAGTACAACAATTTAGTTTGGAATTTCCACTGAGCTTGTTCTTTGAACTTGATTTTGAAAACATCTCTGAAAAACATCGAATGGAATATCAGGCGTACAAATTTGTGATTCAAGTAGCTCGAAACAAGATCAAAAGCAATAAGTTATTTCCTAAATCCATCATGCAAGTCAACAATTGGAAACCAGAAAACCACATTCCAATTCAGTCAAATTTAAAATTAAAATGTGGAGACTTGAAGTTATCAGTTTCTAGCATTTCGAATGATAAATGTGTCGTTTGCGAATCCAATTTTTTTGGTTGTCTGCTTCATTTTAGCGTTTATTTTAGCATGCAGCAAGGGTTAAGTAAAAGTGATACGAGACCATCTCGATTGGACCACCATTCCTGGTTAGTTTTAGGCCCACCTTTATGCGACCTCTCAAATCCGGAAATGTGTACAAAACTTCTTGATAAGGTAAAGTACCTGAACGATTGGAATAACGAAATATCAGTGGACGCTACAATTCTGCAAGTTTTGTTCCCAAATAGTACGTTCTACAGTGGGGAAAACGTAGTTAATACCTGGTTGCCAATTATGGGTTTTCAAACATATGGGTCTTCTGAATACTATTATGGATTAAGAAGACCTGATGAGGGTTATCACTATGTAACATGTGCAGGTGGTCTAGGATTAGAATGGTTTGTTTCGCTGACAGGTTTCTTTTCTATTTTTGACTTATCTACCTGGGTTACTTTGGTGTTTACTAGCATTTCTTGTGGCATTATATTCGGAAGCTTCACCTTAAAGAAAGATTGCATTTCCGACTATATTTGGTATGGCATGTTTAGTATTGTGATACTTTTAGAGCAGGGATTTGATGTTCCAAAATGTTTAAGATTACCCAAATGTTTGGGTAAGATAAACGTTTTGATGCCAATATATGCAAGCTGGATATTTGTTGGTATTGTAATAAGCAATGGCTATCGTGGAGCGAATATCGAAAAATTGATTGCACTTATTCCAGAAACGAGATACGAAACATTTGATCAAATCATTGAGCGAAACTTCACTGTACATGCAGAATTTTCGGATGGAGGTATAAGGCACTATGATGAATTTAAATTCAGTTCTGTTTTTAGGGGAAAAACAGAAAATTTTATTGCAGAAAGATTCGAGAACTATAGAAGCATCAAACTTGAACTGACAAATAGGTTTGGTCTTGTGAGGATGATGATGGAAATGCTCGAAATGGAAAGGTTATTAACAGAAATCGTAGGTCTTAAATGGTTTCATGAGTTCGATCAGCGTCGCTTAAACAAGAAAAGGTTTGGTTTTTACATAAAGACAGTTGATTTGATTTCTGCAAATGTGAAGTTACCAGAGACCTTTGGTGATATCCTTGATTCAACTAATGCAGATGTAGTGACAGAGAAACTTTCAAATTGTGATAATCAAGCATTCCTAGGACCTTACCGAACTGTTCGTAAAATTGCGGCCAAATTGAAGACGTTCTTAATAAACACAAATGGTAATGATTTGGTTAAGGACCAAGTTAGTGTTAGCAAAGCACCTTTGATGCCACTCTACAAAACAAAATTATTTTTCAACTTAGCTCCAGACATGAGAAAAAACTTTATGGGAATGCTTTTGAAGTTATCTGAATCTGGAATGGATGATTTGTGGGTAAATTGGGTGGAATATTGGAGTTCTTGGAATGATACTATGGAAGCTGCAAGAATTGAGATTTCTGTGAGAAGCGTAAGTCTATATGATAGTAATGTTCGAGCTGTATTTCTTCTTTTTTTAGTCCTCCTAATTCTCCCTGGTTTAGTTTTAGTTGTAGAGGGTATCAGTATTGTTAATTTTAGGAATATTTTCAAAATGATCGCAAAGATTTTCAATAGGTTATTTGTCAAATTTGGAAACATTGTGAATAAGTATAAATTTATGCGTTCTAAAGCTTAATTGTATAGATAAATTAAGTAAGCAGCAATATATATATGTAAATATTATATCAGGTTTACATATTATTAAGTCTGTGTTCAATACGTCTATGATGGGCCAGATAATAATTTTGGATGTAATTGCACATAATCATAAATGTAAATTGAGTTAATGTAATACTCTCGCAAACACAAGTCAATTGATAGTTAATTATTGCTTAATATATTACAATGCTTGTACACATATGACCTTGATTAAATTTTAGTTTGTAAATTCTGGAAATATTTTGAAACAAGCCTTAAAATCTTACAAATTATGTCCTTCAGTAATATGTTCATCATATATGAATGCATTAAAGTATCGTGGCTGTTCGAAAAATGAAAAAATGATGTGATATGTTAACTTTAATGCAAAAAATGTTATTTGTCTTCAAATACTTGGTCTCGAAAAAAAACTCTTAAAAGTTTTATGCAAAATATATCACAATTAGACAGCATTTTGTTTCTAACTCGTTACGAATTTATCAATTTATGGCTACCAGCTGAATTATTTAATCTTCTTTTAACTACACATTTTGGCACGCTACATTACTAAAAGACAATGGGGAATTATAATTAATGTTATTATTTCTTTTTCTTCAATGAATGCATGAATTCTCTCTTCTAGTTAGCTTCCGGGATAATATATTCCATGTTACAGTTTACCTACAACGCAGAGTACTTACGAAGACCAAAACACATACGTAAACCAATTCAAAGACTTTAAATTTAAAAAATGTGTTCCCGGTTTCTTACAAGTTTGCAAACCATAATTGTAATTGTACTACTTGCCTCATTGCAGCAGGTAAGGTAATAAGTTTATTTGTGCAAAATGTAAGTTTATTATATAAACGTTGTCATAAAAGTTCTTTCTTGTCATTACTAGGTCCAGGCATTTATAGATCACGAGTGCTATCCTCCAAGTTCTCAAGTTGACGACGAATACCTAATAGGATACGCATCTCTAATGCAGAAGGCATCTAAAGAAGGAACTCATCCTCATACAGGAGAAATGATCCCCATTCGACTTGAAGGTTTAGAACGTTCGTGGAATCGCAAAGGAGGCCCAGTTGGTGTTGGAACGACATATTTAGGAGTTCACGATAGTTTAAATAAATCTGCAACATTGAATGCTGTATTTTTTAAAGTACCTAGCGCACTGATCTTGCAAAGTTATGACAAAAGGGAGGAATATTACTGTAGAGAAGAAATCAGCAAAAGGAAAATTCGTTTGCTTACAAAAGACTCTATTAAAAAGGGATTACCCAGAGGTCAATTTTGGATTTACGTTACAAGACAAAATCATACAGAACCTCCATCGCACGAATTTCCTATTGTGCAGTCATATGTGGATAAATTCATATCAGGATGTTTGGAACTGGAGGCGAATCATAAATTGGAAGGATTTGCAGAGGAATGTGTGTACAGTACAAATAATTGGGAAAGTCCTTGGGTAAATGATAGAATATATCCAAGACGACCTTTTTTGTATGAAAAAATGGCTGGTGAAATAGATAAATTGTTAAATCGGACTGTAAATGCAGCTTATAGAAAAATAAAAATTGGAAGTAAATAAAAGTAAAAACTGAGCTAATATATAGCATTTTGGCTGTAGATGGAAGTGATTTATGTATGCAAGTAAATGGTACATATTATTATATGTTTATTAAAATATTTTATCAGTGTCGTTATTTATATGCACATTTAGTGGTAGAATGATAGAATGTTCCAGATCTGTGATGAATGATATAAAATGAATTTCGTAGTGTGCATACAATTGCTTACGACAATGTATATTTATTTAGATGTTGCCGACAACTAAATGCAGAAATCTTTTTAACACCCGATCGCCTTTATACACAAATGTTACCAAGGAAAAGTCAGTTTTCTTTAAGACAAACCGTCAATGAATGAAATAATTTTCATAGATTAATTTAAACATATCTATAAATGTTTTATATGGCATACGGTCGTAAGTATTACAGCTTTATTTGTAAGTTTTACAGATCATTTTTTCACACTCTAAGGTAATTTTTAAGTTATTTCAGTTTGCTACTATAGAAATAGGCATAGGCGGATTTTAAACAATCACAGGGAACAGTAAACAGAGCCAAAGTCTTTATAATTAAATAAAATATGATTTTCAGTTTCAGTTTTGTTAAATTCCAATCCCACTAATTATAATAATTGAAGAATGCTGTCTAGATGATTTATTGCTATATTTACTACTTTTTCAACTTTAGCTAATACAATGAAAGAATGAACTATTAATAGTATATGGTTTCCTTATGACATTCAGAGACGTATGCATGGCTATAGGTAATTAGCTGCAGGAAATACATTAGAAGTACACACTGTTAATAAACAGTTTCAGCTAAAGTATTGAATATACAAAGTATCCAAGTATTCCTATATCAAAGTATTAAATCGGAGTCTCTAAAAACATAAAATGCATTTCCAATTGATTACGAATATGCATTTTTTGTTGGGACTCCTCGTACTTGGAACACAACCAAATTTTTCGTTGCAGGTAAGCTTTATTCCTGAAATTAGCGTTAAATTATGTATTTATATATATGAGCTACAACCTACTTTATAAAAAATAGATGCATGCACATCCGGAACACGATTGCTATCCCCCAAGTCAACCAGGAGAGGAACAATTTTTAATTGGATATGGATCCCTAATGCAAAAGGCATCCAAAGACAGAACACATCCGCATACAGGACCAAGTATTGCCATTCGAGTGGACGGGTTTGAACGTTCATGGACTTGCAAAGGCGAATCAGTTAGCTTTAGTACGACATATCTCGGAGTTGATGCAAGCGTTAACAAGTCAGCTTGCATTAATGCAGTGTACTTCAAAGTAAATTCGGGTGAAGATTTGAAAGGATTTGACAAACGGGAATCATTCTACTGCAGAGAAGAAGTTGTCAAAAGTAAAATACATGTACTTACAAAACCGGAACTTAGGAAAGGTTTACATAATGGACAATACTGGATTTACGTTACAAGACCAGAGTACAGGCAAACTGCAACAGAGGAATATCCAATTGTGCAGTCATATGTGGATACGTTCTTGTCTGGATGTTTGGAACTAGAGAAGATTTACAGGTTGGATGGATTTGCAGAGGAATGTGTGAAAACAACAAGTAATTGGGAAAACCCGTGGGTTAATGACAGAATTTTTCCAAGACGACCATATTTACATCAAGTTATGGCTGGAGAAATTGATGCACTATTAAACCAGACGGTGTATGAGGCGTTTAAGAAAATCAAAATTGAAGGTTGAAAAGAATAAATAAAACTGAGATTTTTTAATAAATAATAAAACTGTTTTATTAGTATGTTTAAGCATCTTGTCGAGCATTTTTAACTTGCATCTTTAGTTTTAATTGATAACTAGTATAAAAAGTATCAACTAATTAGTAGTTTAAAAGACTTGTCTATTTTAAGGGAGATTGAGGAGGAAGTCTGGACGAGATGAACACCGAAATCAGGAAAATCATCAAGCAAGTGAAAAGACAAAATCGCTTTTAGCTCAAAAAACGGAAAATCAAATTACTCACTTGGTGGAAAATGTTCAAACTACTCATAAGCCAGAAATAATTCAAGAAATTCAAACCCAAGAAGATATTGAAAAAGCAAAGAAGCAAGCAAGTCTTCTACAAAGTCAAAACTCGGATATTTTGAAGTCAATTCACAACTCAGAAACTCTCGAAACAGCCCCAAACTCAGCGAATCTACAATCCGATCAAAATTCCGAAAGTCTTAAATCATCTCAAAACGCGGCCGATCTAGAATCCGCCCGAAATTCGGAAACTGTTAAATCATCTCAAAACACTGGAGAACTTGAATCGGCTCAAAATTCAGAAAATCCTAAACCATTCCAAAACACAGCAGATCTAGAATCCGCCCGAAATTCGGGAAATCTTAAATCATCTCATAACTTGGCAGATCTAGGAACTGGTCTAAATTCAGAAAATCTCAAATCATCTCGAAACACGGATCTAGAATCTCGTGAAAATTCTGAATATCTTGAGTCATCTGAAAACTCAACAAATGTCAGCCAACATTCAAATAACTCAAAATTAAGAAAATCAAGCCTTGCAAAATTTAGAAAGTCGTCTGCAAATTCGGTGGATTTAGAATCTGATCAAAATTCGGCAGCTAATAAACCAGATCAAAACTCAACAGATTTTGAGTCCACTCAAAATTCAGACAATCTGAATTCATCGCAGAAGTCAGCAAATCTAGAATCTGGTCAAGGTTCAGAAAATCTTAAATCATCTCAAAACTCGGCAGATCTAGAATCTGGTCAAGGTTCAGAAAATCTTAAATCATCTCAAAACTCGGCAGATCTAGAATCTGGTCATGATTCAGAAGACATTAAATCATCTCAAAACTTAGCAGATCTAGAATCTGGTCAAGTTTCACAAAATCTTAGGTCGTCCCAAAACACGGATGTAGAATCCAGTGAAAATTCAGAAAATCTTAAATCATCTGAAAACTCAACAAATGTCAGCAAAAATTCCAACAAATCAAAATTCAGAAAATCCAGCATTGCAAAATTTAGCAAGTTGTCTGCAAATTCGTCGGATTTGGAATCCGATCAAAATTTGGCAGATAATAAAACAGATCAACACTCAACGGATTTTGATTCCACTCAAAATTCGGACAATCTTAATTCATCTCAAAATGCAGCAAAATTAGAATCTGGTCAAGATTCAGAAAATCTTAAATCATCTCAAAACTCGGAAGATCTAGATTCTGGTCGAAATTCAGAAAATCGTAAATCATCTCAAAGCTCAACAGATCTAGAATCTGGTCAAGATTCAGAAAACTTGAAATCTTCTCAAGACTCAGAAAACTTGAAATCTTCTCAAGACTCAGCAGACCTAGAATCTGTTCAAGATTCAGAAAATCTTAAATCAACTCAAAACTCGGCAGATCTAGTATCTGGTCACGATTCCGAAAACTTTAAATCTTCTCACGACTCAACAGACATAGAATCCGGCCAAGATTCAGAAAACCTTAAATCCTCTCAAAACTTGGCAGATCTAGAGTCGGGTCAAGATTCAGAAAACCCTAAATCCTCTCAAAACTTGGCAGATCTAGAGTCGGGTCAATATTCAGAAAATCCTAAATCCTCTCAAAACTTGGCAGATCTAGAGTCGGGTCAATATTCAGAAAATCCTACATCATCTCAAAAGTCTGCAAATCTAGAATCCGGTCAAGATTCAGAAAACATTAAATCATCTCAAAATTCGGCATATCTAGAATCTCTTCAAGATCAAGAAAATCTTAATTCATCTCAAAACTCAGAAGATCTAGATTCTGGTCAAAAATCAGAAAATGCAAAAGCATTTCAGAACACGGATCTAGAACCCGGGGAAAATTCTGAATATCTTGAATCATCTGAGAACTCAACAAATGTCGGCAAACATTCCAATAACTCGAAAATCACAAAAGCAAGCCTTGCCAAATTTAGAAAGACGTCTCAAAATTCAGCGGATTTAGAATCATCTCAAAATTCAGCGGATTTAGAATCATCTCAAAATTCAGCGGATTTAGAATCATCTCAAAATTCAGCGGATTTAGAATCATCTCAAAATTCAGCGGATTTAGAATCATCTCAAAATTCAGCGGATTTAGAATCATCTCAAAATTCAGCGGATTTAGAATCATCTCAAAATTCAGCGGATTTAGA